>JADBJO010004177.1:10000-60000 GCA_016801955.1 Conus betulinus | reverse complement strand
TGTTTCTTCTGTGGGCGTGTTCCTCAGTATCGTCTTTGATCTCTCTCTCTGGCCTATCCTACTGTTTCTTCCGTGGGCATTTCTCATTGAAGATGTCGCTCCCGGTTTTGGTATTCGTCGTCTCTTCATCATCATGAACCTGACATTTCTTGCCCCGGCTTTTTATCTCTATGGCGCAGCGCTTTCAGTGGAGGCGAATTCCGTGGCTTCATGTCTCTATGGCGCAGCGCTTTCAGTGGAGGCGAATTCCGTGGCTTCGTGTCTCTATGGCGCAGCGCTTTCAGTGGAGGCGAATTCCGTGGCTTCGTGTCTCTATGGCGCAGCGCTTTCAGTGGAGGTGAATTCTGTGGCTTCATGTCTCTATGGCGCAGCACTTTCCGTGGAGGCGAATTCTGTGGCTTCATGTCTCTATGGGCGCAGCACCTTCAGTGGAGGTGAATTCCGTGGCTTCGTGTCTCTCTATGGCTTAGCACTTTCAGTGGAGGCGAATTCTCTGGCTTCATGTCTCTATGGTGCGGCACTTTCAGTGGACCTTCAGAGGAGGCGAATTCCGTGGCTTGATGTCTTCCCAGCTGGTGATGGGGACAGCAGCATGCCTGGGGCGACCTGTCAGGTTCTCATGCCAGTTGGATCCTGGCTGAACTTCGTCCCCTGAGTCGGGATTTGTCAGCGACCGATTTGCCCACTTGTTCACTTTTTTTCAGCCGAGTTCTTCGACGAAGGCAAAATCAGAAAACAAAGAAACAAACAAACAAACCAAAAGAAGAAAAAAGAGAAAGCAAGAAAAGGAGCAAAAAAGACAACAGGTCAATAACATTGATTTTTTTTTTTATTACATGGATAGAAATGAATTCACTTTGTGTGTGTGTGTATGTGTGTGTGTGTGTGTGTGTGTGTGTGTGTGTGTGTGTGTGTGTGTGTGTGTGTGTGTGTGTGTGTTGTGTGTGTGTGTGTGTGTGTGTGTGTGTGTGTGTGTGTGTGTGTGTGTGTGTGTGTGTGTGTGGTACGGATGACTTAGACAAACACGATTAGACTTTTTATTTATTTTATTTTTTTCATTTATTGATTTACTTACTTACTTACTTACTTACTTACTTACTTACTTACTTACTTACTTACTTACTGATCTATATATTCATTTATTGATTAATTATCCATTTATTTATTTATCTATTCATTTACTTAGTTACCGAGCGCGGAGAAAAGAACGGTTGTAATGGATACCGGAAGTTATCCTGACGCATGCGCATCTCACTGATCACATCGTTACGGTAAACAACGAGACATGGACTATAGAGAATACAAAAAAAAAAAAAAATCCACCTGTGACTGCATGCTGAAGGCGTGTGTCGTAGCGCTGACCTTGATCTGTTTATGCAGGGGCGCCCAAGGAGCCGTCCCCCAACGAGTACAAACGACAGCTGGCCGACGGCCTGGTGCTGAAGAGAGGGCCTTCCTTCACCCACCAGCTCCGCAGAGAAGGCACCGTCCTGTGGGGAGCCTCAGGTAACTCGTGTCCTTTGTGCCGCGGCCACAGTACCTAGGCTAACCTAGGTCGCCCCACACAGCTCCTAGGCTAACCCTTGCTGTCGGCTTCCTGGGTGTGAGCGTTGGTAATTCCACCGTGAAGGTGGCCCCACACAGCCCCTAGGCTCTTGCTCACGGCTTCCTTTGTGTGAGTGTTTGTAATTCCACTGTGAAGGTGGCCATATTCCGTCTTTTGGGATGATATCTGAACACAACATGGACTCGTTGGAAGGCGCTCTGTGTGTGTGTGTGTGTGTGTGTGTGTGTGTGTGTGTGTGTGTGTGTGTGTGTGTGTGTGTGTGTGTGTGATATCCACCCCATCGATTAAGTCTTACGCGAAGGATGGAGTAGAATTCAACTTTTGTTCAAAGTTTGTTTTGTTTGTTTTTTCATGGTGTTCAGTGGATGCTTTCACACACGAGATCTGGTTTAAAGTCTAATTAGAGAGACCTGGCGGGGATGGAGTCTGTAGATTGTTGACCACGAACAGAAACTACTCTGCCCTGGCTTTCTGGAGCAGGACTAGAACCCAGGGTCTGTGAATGAAAAGAATATGGCTTTATCCACCAGGCCAACGGGGCTCCCTCCGCTAAGAGTGAGTGAGTGAGTTCTTTAATTCAGAGAGTCTGTTCACACTTGGTGATATTAGACTTAAACAAGAAAGGAGGGAGGAGACGGGGAGCGTTTATAGAAAAACTCAATTAATTTTATGCATATAAATCACTTTTGCTAATTGCACAATTTCTGGTTTGTGGGTTATTGTTTTGATAGAATCATGTTCAGTCACATCCACGTTCGATTCTTTATAAAAAAAGAAATGAAGTTAACATCGAACAATGAAAAAGAATATGGTCCACAGATGGAAGGCTTGAACAATCGCATGCTACATTTTGGGAAATTTTTGTTTTCCATGAATTCAGACGAAGCTTGTATATTGAAGATGACAAATGTCGGGGACATGATAAGATTTTATACTTCTCTGGAAGGCGTTTACTGACCCATAATGAACATACCCACAAATTTTCAGAAAGACTACCAAGCGCTTTCTGAGATATTCCATTAAGAAGAAAACTGTTATGGGCCGTTATAGCTGTTAATAACGGTAAAACGGTAAAATAAAAACATCGAGCATCATCCGTTACCCATAATGAACATGCCTACAAATTTTCAGAAAGATCGGCCAAGTACTTTCTGAGATATTTCATAAAAAAGAAAAACCGTTTTGGGCCGTTTATAACCGTTAGTAACGGCTGTAACGGTGAAAGAACACATCGAGCATCATCCGTGACCCATAACGAACATACCTACAAATTTTCAGAAAGATCGGCCAAGTTCTTTCTAAGACATTCCATCAGAAGAAAAACCGTTATGGGCCGTTATAGCCGTTAGTAACGGCTATAACGGTAAAAGAAAACATCGGGCATCATCCGTGATCCATAATGACCATACCTACAAATTTTCAGAAAGATCGGCTCAGTGGTTTTGTTTTGTCTAGAGCAAGTAGAACACATTTTGACCACGGACAGACAGACAGAAACGCACACACAGACAGCATTTCTTCGTTCCCATTCTAAAGTATTCCCTGTTCTATAAGAACTGGGAGTACAAAAAACTGATAAAACTCACCATTGTCTCTGATCAAGCAATCACCCATTTTCGTTGACTGATTTACTGATTGGATGGCTAATTGACTTTACTGGTTGGTCGATCGATTGATTGTCAACAGCGGCAACAACCGAAACAACAACACTTTGTCACACTGACAGTGGTAATGATTGTATTGTAGGAGCACCAGCAGCCGCCATGTGAGTAACTGACTGAGTGGCTGGAAAAGGAGACGACGCCACAATGACAGGAACAGCAGTAGTGGTGCAGATAGTGATGACGGTGCTGATGGTCATAGCGGCAACAGCTGCAGCAGCAGCAGTGGTAGAAACAATGGCGTCAGCTGTTTGACAGTTGGAAGTAGTAGCTGTAATGCTAGACAATCAAAATGATTAAGGGGGTTTGCTGTTATAGGATCGTATGAAGGTCCCCCACTCCCCCATTACTCTCCACCCCCCCCCTACTCCCCCCCATTTTCCACTCGTTCCTCCCCTCCCCCACTTTCTCCTTTGCGCCTCCCCCCCCCCCCCCCCCCCCCCCCCCCCCCCCCCACTTCCCTCGTCCATCCAATGACTGGGTGTATCAGGTGTTCAATTATCGGGTTTAAACGCCATGAAAATTATTACCCCTTTCCACGTTGTGTATTATAATCTAGGCCATGAAAATTATCTCCCCTTTCCACGTTGTGTATTATGATCTAGGCCATGAAAATTATCTCCCCTTTCCACGTTGTGTATTATGATCTAGGCCATGAAAATTCTCTCTCCCCTTTCCACGTTGTGTATTGTGATCTAGGCCATGAAAAATTATCTCCCCTTTCCACGTTGTGTATTATGATCTAGGCCATGAAAATTATCTCCCCTTTCCACGTTGTGTATTGTGATCTAGGCCATGAAAATTTATCTCCCCTTTCCACGTTGTGAATTGTGATCTAGGCCATGAAAATTATCTCCCCCTTTCCACGTTGTGTATTGTGATCTAGGCCATGAAAATTATCTCCCCTTTCCACGTTGTGTATTGTGATCTAGGCCATGAAAATTATCTCCCCTTTCCACGTTGTGTATTGTGATCTAGGCCATGAAAATTATCTCCCCTTTCCACGTTGTGTATTGTGATCTAGGCCATGAAAATTATCTCCCCTTTCCACGTTGTGTATTGTGATCTAGGCCATGAAAAAATTATCTCCCCTTTCCACGTTGTGTATTGTGATCTAGGCCATGAAAATTATCTCCCCTTTCCACGTTGTGTATTATGATCTCTGCGATCCGGCAAACGCCATGAAAATTATCTCCCCTTTCCACGTTGTGTATTATGAACTCTCTGCGATCCGGCAAACGCCATGAAAGGAAAAGTGCCGCGAGCGGACCCAGAATCTCCACACCCATGGCGGTGGACCTGACAAAGGCTGGTGACGCCATTAGCAGTGAGGGTCCTGTGGGTCATCCTGTCCAGGACTGGCTGCCGGACAAAGGTCGTCAGTTCCATCGGATCATCCCACTCGCCCCCTGCCTGTCGACAGTAGCCCAGACCTTGGGGCCGACCGTCAGCCTTGTGGAAGACAGAAGAGATGCCTTCAGACCGCACAGGCTGGGCTCCCTTCAGAGCCTGGCACTGAAGCAAAGGGAACGAGGCAGAGCCACGTAGAGAGTTTGACCTGCTCAGGGAGTGCCTTGACCTCAACCAGCAGCATGGACAAGGAGGTGTTGAACAGACTTGCAAGGGCGAGCGTTTCTTTCGACAGGCTGTGTAGTAGCGAGTGTAGGGGTGACTAGGACATGAAGCTGAGTCCAGTGTAGGGGTGACTAGGACATGAAGCTGAGTCCAGTGTAGGGTGACTAGGACATGAAGCTGAGTCCAGTGTAGGGTGACTAGGACATGAAGCTGAGTCCAGTGTAGGGTGACTAGGACATGAAGCTGAGTCCAGGAAGACTAGGACTGAGAGTCCAGTGTAGGGGTGACTAGGACATGAAGCTGAGTCCAGGACAGGACATGAAGCTGAGTCCAGTGTAGGGGTGAATAGGACATGAAGCTGAGTCCAGTGTAGGGTGACTAGGACATGAAGCTGAGTCCAGTGTAGGGTGACTAGGACATGAAGCTGAGTCCAGTGTAGGGGTGACTAGGACATGAAGCATGAAGCTGAGTCCAGTGTAGGGATGACTAGGACATGAAGCTGAGTCCAGTGTAGGGTGACTAGGACATGAAGCTGAGGCCAGTATAGGTGTGAATAGGACATGAAGCTGAGGCCAGTATAGGTGTGAATAGGACATGAAGTTGAGGCCAGTGTAGGTGTGACATAGGACATGAAGCTGAGTCCAGTGTAGGGTGACTAGGACATCAAACTAAGTCCTAAGTCCTAAGCAGGCTGTGTGTAGGCTGTGTGCAGGCTATGTGCATGCTGTGTGCAGGAGGCTATGTGCAGGCTATGTGCAGGCTGGTGTAGGCTGTGTGCAGGCTGTGTGCAGGCTATGTTCAGACTGTGTGCAGGCTGTGTGCAGGCTGTGTGCAGGCTATGTGTGCATGCTGTGTGCAGGCTATGTGCAGGCTATGTGCAGGCTGTATGCAGGCTGCGTGCAGGCTATGTGCAGACTGTGTGGCGGCTATGTGCAGGCTGTGTGAAGGCTATGTGCAGGCTGTGTGCAGGCTATGTGCAGGCTGTGTGCAGGCTATGTGCAGGCTGTGTGCAGGTTGTGTGCAGGCTATGTTCAGGCTGTGTGCAGGCTATGTGCAGGCTGTGTGCAGGCTATGTTCAGGCTGTCTGCAGGCTATGTGCAGGCTGTGTGCAGGCTATGTTCAGGCTGTCTGCAGGCTACGTGCAGGCTATGTGCAGGCTGTGTGCAGGCTGCGTGCAGGCTGTAGACATCATTTCCCTGCTCTGCGGCTGCAAAACATGGACACTGTGCGGGAAACAGTTGAAAACATACCTCCGCTTTTGGCGCAAGTTCGTGCGGGATTCGTTGGAGAACGAACTGTCTGGTACAGAGGCGCTTCACAAAGCACACTCGCCTGGTCTGGAGGCATTCCTTCTCAAGTCTCGGCTTTGGTGGGTTGTACATGTTGTCCCTATTCACGACACGCGACTTCTGAAGCTTGTCTTCTTCTCGAAGCTGGCATCTGACGAAAGAACCGCGGGTCACCGTCGACCATTCCAACGCTTCAAAGACTGCCTGGAAACATCCCTAGGAACCTGTGGTGTTCCTCAGGTTGTACAGGGACACCCTCACTACTGACCACAGTGTCTGGACTCTGGCACTTCATGAGGGAGTGCCAAACGATGGAGAGAGGCGCGCCTGCAAGTCCGAGACCAGAAACGTCGAAGCTGCAAGAAGAGGAGACCTGACCTAACATCTGTGCACATCTGACTTGGGGCTGCGTGCTCACCTATGGCGCTGCTGAGGTCTTGTCGCTTGCCATGGGTCTTCGATGTGCTGTGAAGTGATTTCGCCGTGATTTCGGCAGCAACAGTTGAAATGATGTCTGAATTTACAGTCGTCGTTGCAGTGACGGTAGCAGTGGTAGTGGTTGCAATAGCAGTAGAAGCAGCAGGACGAGTACTCTTCTTCTTCTTCTTCTTCTTCTTCTTTCTTCTTCTTCTTCTTCTTCTTCTTCTTTCTTCTTCTTCTTCTTCTTCTTCTTCTTTCAGTGTCCATAATCTTCATGTTGATTCTTCCGACACTTTCTTTCTTTTAGTGTCCACAATCATCATGTTGACCGACACCTTTTGTGTATGACCGTTTTTTTTATCCCGCCATTAAGGCAGCCATACTCCAATTTCGGGGAAGGTGCATGCTATGTGTAACGTGTCATCCATTCCAACGGCAAAACTGGCCTCTCTTCCGAAAGTTGGTGATGGGATTTTACGTGTGTGCAAGATGTGTGCGCGCGTTCACACACGGAACCTCGGTTTATAGTCTCATTCAAAGGACTGTATGGAGAATGGAGTCAGAACCAATGTTAACTCCGAGGGAAAAATCCCCCTGTACCGAAACGCACGGCGGAGATGCGAACCCGCAACCCCAAGATTACGAGTCCGGCGCTCTACCAACTGAGGTATTCGGTAGTTGAAACAGACTACTCTCTGCAAAGACAACAAACACAACAGCTGAAACAGCAGCAGCAATAATGTTAGCAGCAGCAGTAGCAGTATAGTGCTAGTCAGCAGCAGTAGCAGCAGCAGCAATAGATAGCGCAGCAGCAGCAGTAATAGTGTTAGTAGCAGCAACAGCAGCAGCAGTAGCAACAGCAGTAGTGGTAGTAGAGTCGTTGGGAGTGGGCACAGAGTAGAGTAGAGGTAGTATGTACTGACAGCACAGACAGCGCAGCAGTAGAGGCCGCAGCAACACTTGTAATAGTAGTAGTAGTAGTATGTGGGCATCAATGGCGATTAGTAGCAGCAGCAGCAGTGGCGATAGTATTAGCGCAGCAGCAGTGTAATTATTGTAAAAGTGGTAGTAGTAGTAGTAGCAGCAATGGTGGTGCAGCAGCAGTAGTATCGGTAGCAGCAGCTGTAGCAGCAGCAGCAGCAATGGCAGTAGCAGCAGCTGCAGTAGTAGTAGTAGCAGTAGCAGTAGCAGTAGTGGTGGCAGCAGCAGCAGTAGCAAGTAGTACTAGTAGTATTATGAGGAGTAGTGGTACAGAGAGTGCAGTAATATTAGAAGTGGTAGTAGTATTAGCAGTAGCAAGAGCAGCAGTAGCATGAATAGTAGTGGTAGTAGCAGCAGCAGCAGCAAACGCAGCAATGGTATAAGTAGCAGCAGCTGTGGCCGTAGTAGTAGTAGTAGTAGCAGCGGCAAAAGTATTAGTAGCAGCAGCTGCGGTGGTAGTAGTAGTAGTAGTAGTAGTAGTAGTAGTAGTAGTAGTAGTATAGTAGTAGTAGTAGTAATAGCGGCAGTGGTAGGGGCAGTCGCAGTAGCATCATCTCCGGCAGCAGCAGCAGTAGCGGCAGCAACAGCAACAGTAGCAGCAGCAACGGTAGTAGTAATAGTGGTAACACCAACAGCAGTAGAAGTAGCAGCATTAGTAGCAGCGGCAGTAACATAAGCAACAACAAAAATAATGGTAGCCGTTGTTGTATTAGCACGCACCAGCAGCAGTAAGAGTAGTAGTAGCAGCTGCAGCAGCATTGATAGTAGTAGTAGTAGTAGTAGTAGTTGCAGAAAAAAATAGCAGCAATACCACCACCTTCGCCACCACCAGCAAGAATAGTGGTAGGAGTAGATGGAGTAGGCCTTCTATTAAGTATCGTAGGAGTTGTAATAGAAACAGGAGCGGAAGCATCAGTAAAAGCAGCAATACCAATGGCGGCAGCAGCAGCAGCAATAATAGTAGTAGTAGCAGCATCAGCAGCAGCAGCAGCGATGGTAGTAGTAACAGCAGCGTCAGCAGCAGCAGCATAGATGGTAGTAGTAACACAGCAGCGTCACCACAGCAGCAGCAGCAGCAGCAATAGTAGCCGTGGCATGGTTATCAATCCTTGTCAGTCAATGCAGTGTTGATTGATTGCACATTTCTTGAGGACCTAAGGGACGAGGTCAAGGGGAGAGAGGAGCTTGACGAGGGTCATGCAGGATTGCTGAAATCTTTTCTCCATTTTCAATCAGAGTTGGCTTGTCAATCGTTCAGTGATTACGCATTTCGAATATGTAACCCACAAAAGTGAATAAACAAACAAACAAACAAACAATCAAAACAAACCACAATTCCTCTGTCTGAAAAGCCTTGGTTTTTGTTGTATTGCCAGATAACAAATTGTCGTGACAGAAAGGTTGCTTGTCAAGATCTGCTGTGAGTTTGACTCGTTAGTTCAAACAGAAAAACAAGTGGTCTGCTTAGAAAAGCAGTTTTTTTTTTTAAAAAACTTGCATGTCTTGGGACATTCCTTAGGAACTACATTTGAACACTGGAAGAGCGCAGGGGAGAGCTTAGACCTCCACCAACACGGCCTCACACACATGCAAATGGTTTTACCTGTCTGAATCTTCATTGTCTCAGCTGCTGTTTGAATTACATTCAGGATTGGGGCGCCGAAGTCTACAAGTTTGCAGACATAAATATATCTGATAAACCTGTTGTTGTTGTTGTTGTTGTTGTGTTGTTGTTGTTGTTGTTGTTGTTGTTGTTGTTCCATTGAGATTTGTTGATCTTTTCTTGCAAAATTTACGAAAATGTCGGAAAATGCCCTATCAGGGAAAGTAAAGACGAAGCAAATGAATAACCAAATAATCTCATTTCCATCCTTTCCATCGCATTAGCACCACAACCTAACGGAATGTCCTGGCACCGTGTCCATCTGTAAACCAAGTATCGTTAAAATCACTTCTGTACATATCTACGTCATGACGCTGACAAGACAGACAAAGCTACGTCATGACGCTGACAAGACAGACAAAGCTACGTCATGGCGCTGACAAGACAGACAAAGCTACGTCATGACGCTGACAAGACAGACAAAGCTCCGTCATGACGCTGACAAGACAGACAGACAAAACTACATCATGACGCTGACAAGACAGACAAACCTACGTCATGACGCTGACAAGACAGACGAACCCCACAGACAGAGTCGGGTGAAGACAGGGATTCCCTGAAGGAAGCCAGTGCCCAATCTGGCTGACCAGCCGGGCTGTGCTGATGGTGGTTCTGGCCGTGTTTCAGAGGCGACGCCGGGCCCCGCGGCCTACAGCCCCAGCAAGCCGGGAATGGAACGGCCCTCCTTCACCATCCAGGGCATTCGTCGGGAAAAGTCGCACGTGCTGGGACCCTACTCCTCCTTGTGATCTGGCTCCCTGTGGGTGTGTGTGCGTGTGTGTGTGTGCACTCCCCCGGGCCCTGTGTCTGTGATGTCTGTGTGCGGGTTCTGTACTTTATGGGTTTGTGGATCACACAGAGACGTCGGATACAATGTGTGGGTCAGGGAGTGACCAACATTGTTTGAGTGACCTTCATGGTCTGTGACACACATGGTCCTCCGCTCCGTTTTCGTTGTGCTTGTCACATGTGAGAGTGACTCTTGCTGGCCCCTTTTGGTCTGATATATACGTATATAGCACACACACACACACACACACACACACACACACACGCACGCACGCACGCACGCACGCACGCGCACACACACACGCACGCACGCACGCACGCACACACACACACACACACACACACACACACACATTTATTCTGACATTAGGACCATCTGTCTTTTTGATGTTGTTGCTATAGTTCGCAGGGTTGTTTTGGGATCCTTTGAATAGTTTTTTTTTGTTTGTTTTTTTTTTGTTTGTATTTTTTTGTACTCGTAGATACATGTCATTGTTTCTTGCCTCAAGAATCCGTGATATACATACTCCTGGACCATCCTCTGTGTATGTGTGTGTGTATGTGTGTGTGTGTGTGTGTGTGTGTGTGTGTGTGTGTGTGCGTGCGTGCGTGAATGAATTATGTTGCTCTCTGGTCGCGCAGCGTTGTCTTACTGCGAAAAAAAAAGATGGTTATGTTATGATCAGAGCAGTCTGAAGTCGTTTCTCTGTGAGCAGTTATTAGTTGAATCTTGTGGCAGATATACACGCTGTGTTGAACTGTTTCGTTCTTGAACTAATTTCTGTATGTTTAGAACACAGGCAGTGACTGCGCTGTGTAGTCTGGTCTGTCCATCTGTGATCGTTGCTCCTGTAGTGTTGCTGTCAGATATTGCGAGACGACTTTGTGAGTACAAATCGTGAGTCCTAATGCTTTGCTCATGGCCTGTATGTGTCAGCACTGAAGCACAACTCATGGTGTGGTTATTCCCATTGCCGTCCTGGCTGTTCATGTCACAGCTTGTCCATACGCATGCATCTGCCTTGGTAACATTTGTACGTAGTCTTCATTCTCCGAACTGCGGTAACGAGTCAAGCTTTGCCTACCCCGTGCTACCAAGTTCATGAACTGAGCTGAGAAGCCGTTCGGTCAATCCCCATGCCCCCCCCAACCCCCCTCCCCCCCCCCCCCCACCCCCTTTCCTCTTCAGATCTCTTCCTCCCGCTCCCGTACCCCCTTTTCCGATTATGATCACACCATCATCACCACCACCACCCGCCTTCTCACCCTCCGCCTTCTGTGTTTGTCTCCCTTGCCATCTCGACCAGAACAGAGGCCTTGACCATGCATTGTTGGCTGGTGTCAGGTAGTAGTCAGCACGAGGTCGTTTAAAGGACTGGTGAGTCCCGTGGCTCGACGAATCATGAAGTGAACAGGCTTCAATAAAAGAGGAGAGAGACCATGCACACAGCCCTCCTCTGGAAAGCGTAGTCTGTGTGGCTCCGCTTCTTTGCATGTGCATCGACTTATTCTTCCCTTCAGACAAGATAGCCGTTGCCTGTAATGGGCTGGCGTTCAGAACGCTGTTCATTTCTACTGATGTACTGCCAGCTGGACAGCTGGGTCTGCAATGGCTCAGGCAAATGTATTGCAACTGCTTTATTCGTATGCGAGCGACTTTTCCCTCGGTTTTCGGTCAGTATGTGCTAGCAACCCCATCATTTCAACCCTTGTTGATATAGTCCACTAGACGCTCACAGACTCAGACAGATTAACACACATCGAGACAAAGATGGCTGAAGTCGACACAGTTTGCACAAACACACCCACGCGCGCGGGCATACACACATATACATGCACGCGCGCGAGAGAGAGAGACAACACACACACTCACAAACACACACACACACACACACACACACACACACACACACACGCACGCACGCACGCACGCACGCACGCACGCACACACACACACACACACACACACACACACACACACACACACACACACACACACACACACACACACACACAGAGAGAGAGAGAGAGAGAGACTCATCATGAACGCAGTCCTTCAAGCGGCGGCCCGCAGTTACAGACCTCCCACTGTCTCCTCCTCCAACTCATTGGTTCCATTCAAACTCCACCCCCCCAACCCCTCCTCTTTCCCCAGAGCTTTGCCCCACCCCAAGCCAACCCGAACCCTAACACCCCCCCCCCCCCCCCCGTTGCACCCTCACCTACCCACCTCCGGCGTTGCCTTGGATGGCTGAGCACACTTTTAATCCATCATTTCCGGGTCATTTGCTACTGGAACCTTCCAAGGAAAACACAGAGAAACCGGCGGGGTTCAGCCTACGACTGCCACAGAGTCCCACCTCGGGGCCTCTAACGACTGACTGATGAGTCGTTTGATTCAGCAGCTGACGGCTTTGGCTGATGTCGACAGAGATTTACATCCACAGTGTGTCCACGCTGAATTCCTGGCGAGAAATTGGCTTTCCTTGTCCTGTGATGACAGTATGATAATGATCTTCAGGATCATGACCATAATAACAAAATAATGATGATGATATCAGAGATTTGTTCAGCGGCGTACCTTCTGCCTGACCTGCTTAGATGCGTCACACAATGACATTTGACTTGCCTGCATTTTCAATTCGTGCATTTTTCAATGTGTAGTTGACGTAAACATGATACGGTCCTAACCTCTCAGTACACACTGAATCAGATACAGTCGTGCAAAGCATGATGTAGATTTCTCGTTTCAGTGGATGTCTCACCACCAAGTGTGTGATTCTACACGCACGTATGGTACCTGTATGGGCCAGGCCTCCTTTATTTACTACTAACTATAGATTCAGTGTAGCCCTTTATTTATCGTTCGTGTGATAACTGTGTGGAGTTATACGTCTCAGTATACTGTGTAATAAACATCGTGTTTACACAGAGTCAGGCTACTGTAGTTCCAGCACTGCTTCTCAGCTTTGGGGGGTATTACAAACCATGTTACACAAGTGATGTCGCTCATTTTAACAGGTGATGAACACGTGTTTATCACTGCTTTATCTTCTGTGATAACTAGGTGCATCAGGTGGGTTTCATTGTATTCAGTGAAGAAGAGTGGCAAAGTCCGAGGCTCTCCTTGTTTGTATGGCTTTTGCTACGGCTATCATCATGACAGGGATGAACAACATCCATAGATCTACATCTATTGATCTACATCTATTCCTGCACTGGCCAGCTTGTCTGTCGGCGCATTCGGTTTGTGCTGTTATCTGTGTATGAAGGTGTAGGTCTGTCTATGCTTCCATGTCAATAGTGTGTGTGTGTGTGTGTGTGTGTGTGTGTGTGTGTGTGTGTGTGTGTGTGTGTGTGTGTGTGTGTGTGTGTGACACAGAGAGAGAGAGAGAAGGGGGGGGGGAATGTTGTGGAGGATGGTGTCTGTGACATATATTTGATCTGACCGTGTGACGGTAAGTGTTGTGCCAGTGTTGTTCTTGCCACACAGACAGAAGAAAAACACCTGTTCCCCATGTAGTTTCGATTTCTCGTCAGCACAATAATTCTCCACAACATACAACACACTCGGCCTGGTTTATGTGGTGCCACGTATACATCCCGCAACCAGCCTACCGTTACAAATAATACAGAGAGAGAGAGAGAGAGAGAGAGAGAGAGAGAGAGAGAGAGAGAGAGAGAGAGAGAGATCGCATGCGCAAGTACATATATGTTTGTTTCTGTTTCGGGCGATGACTCAACAAAATAGGCACAGGATTCTGCTCACAGTTGCCAAAATTCGTTTTGAAACGAAGTGTGTTGCTGTGCTGTGTGTCTGATTTGTAATATACATAGAGGTGTTATTACAATGTGAGTTTTTGTGTGGATTATTTATTTCATTTCATGTATCTACTAATATGATATTTTTTGCATTACTGTCAATTTTCAGTAGAAAGCACATCTCAGGCCTTGTGTGTTGTTGTTGTTGTTGTTGTTGTTGATGATGATGTTAATGTTGTTGTTGTTGTTGTTATATAACGTGTTTTCGGACGGGTGTTTGAAGGAGAGGTGCAGGAATGGGATGAAACAAGAGGTAGGGTGGGTTGGAGTGGTTTGCTGTTAATATATTTCCAGGCACTTGTCAAACTTATCGTCAATTTGTATGAATTTGCTTGTTCGTTTACGCCCATTGTTTGAAAAAGAAACTTGGATTTGACGTAAGCGTGGGCACCTGTTACATAATTATGAGTGTTGGTATTCCCGCTGTTTGGGGCATTTACTGTCAACGAATTCTTTCGGCGCTGTATTCTCTCCTGGAACGAATGTTCATATATCAGAGTGCAGTTTTACAGCGGCTGTTTTGGAGATGAACCTCATTGGCACTCCTGCGTTTTATCGCTCAACACATGAGAGACTTACTGTTGCTGAGTTTGGTTGTTTAGAAAATAATAAACTGAAATACAAAAAAAAAAAACAGGCAGTCTCTGCGTGGTTTCTTAAAGACCATTCGGTTGATGGACGCGTGTGGACGCGTGTGGTGTGTGTGTGTGTGGTGTGTGTGTGTGTGTGTGTGTGTGTGTGTGTGTGTGTGTGTGTGTGTGTGTGTGAGAGAGAGTGTGAGAGAGGAGAGAGAGAGAGACATTTGTGCAGAGTCCGTTTACACACAATAAACAAGAGAGAGAGAGAGAGAGAGAGAGAGAGAGAGGAGAGAGAGACATTTGGGTGTCCATCGCAGATGTCCGTTTACACACAAGAACAAGAAGAAAGAGAGAGAGAGAGAGAGAGAGAGAGAGGAAAAGAGGGAGAGAGAGAGAAGAGGGAGAGGGAAACCCACAGTGAACATTCGCACACACACACACACACACACACACACACACACACACACACACACACACACACACACACACACACACACACACAAGCCAGTACACGCTTGCAGACTCAAAGCACACAGAGACCGAAATTCTCAACAACAGAGAGCGCGCACGCATCACAAATATATTCACCATTTATTATCCTGCCCTTGCACACGTCCCGGATTCATCAAATTTAAGTAAATAATCCCTCGTTCAAAAAAAAAAAAACCCTCTTAGCAGCAAAATTGAGTGTAAACATCTCTCTATACCCTGTGTCAGAAGTTAAAAACTTGATTTTCTAACGCACAGCCTCCTGATTGTGACTACATCAACAGTACTAGTCAAACAATTGACCGTTTCAGAGTGAACCAGCGTTATATGATCCAAGTTAGACTTGTGTTCACTTCTTTTTGACCTTTCCTCACAAGTCACGAGACAAAAATCAGAGAGAAGGTGATAGCAAGCAGACAGAAAGAAAGGCAGACATAAGAAAAGAATGATGCTGAGAGAGAGAGAGAGAGAGAGAGAGAGAGAGAGAGAGAGAGAGAGAGAGAGAGAGAGAGAGAGAGGAAAGAGAGAGAGAGAGAGAGACGGAGAGAGAGAGGGAGTATACAGACGAATAGACACACACACACACACACACACACACACACACACACACACACACACACACAAGACAGAGAAATGGGGCGGGAGACAGACAGACAGACAGACAGATAACGAGAGACAGGCGAATAGATATGCAAAGAGCAAGACAGACAGACGGACAGACAGACAGATAACGAGAGACAGGCGAATAGATATGCAAAGAGCAAGACAGACAGACGGACAGACAGACAAATGGAAAGTTAGGACCATACAGAGAGACAGTAAGACGGAGACAGAAAAGAGATGACGGAAGAAGAACGCGAGAGACAGAGAGAGGACGAACTGACACACACTCAGAGACAGACAAGCAGCAACACCAGAGAGAATGACAAAGAGATTAAAAAAAAAAAAAACCTCTGTCACACACACGCACACACACACATACACACGCGCGCGCGCGCGCGCGCGCGCGCTCGCGTGCGTGCACGCGCGCTCGAGCACATACACTGTCTGTCTGTCTGCTTGCCTGCCTCTCTCTCTCTCTCTCTCTCTCTCTCTCTCTCTCTCTCTCTCTCTCTCTCTCTCTCTCTCTCCTTTCTCTGACCTCTCTCTGTGTAATTTTGTTTGTTTGCTTGTTTATTTGTAAGTTTCCTTCTGTGTCACCGCATACCATGTCATCATTACTGTTATGAACAGTTGCTTATCATTGTAGAATTAGGTTACAGTGTGCTATGTTGAATTGTCAGTATGAATATGTGTTGAAATAATGTATGCATGACAAGGACAGATTGTAAGACTAGGCTTTGGCCTACAATCGTCATCCCTGCGTATTAAAGATCAATCAATCAATCATCAATCAATCAATCATAAAGATCAATCAATCAATCAATCAATCTCTCTCTCTCTCTCTCTCTCTCTCTCTCTCTCTCTCTCTCTCTCTCTCTCTCTCATATATGAAAAATTGTGTGTTTACGTGTGTGTTTGATTGGGAGAAGAGCAGGAGAGGAGTTGGCCTGTGTGAATTTCATGCCCAATATCATGTGTAATAAAGATAACAGAATGAAAGTGTCAGCACGCCATATATTAGTATATGAAAAAAAAAACCAGACGCTTTATATTCAGCGGTAAAACATTAAAATCAGCTAACTAAATGTCCATCTTCAAAATGCACACAGATATTGCATGGTGAACGTGAGTCATTTTAAAAAACAACAACAACAACAATAACAAAAAAAGAAACGACGAAGACAGTTGCACAAAAGTGCAAAAGAGGCCCAAATGTAAAAACAATTAAATACATCAAAAAAGAGATCTTGGAATTTTGAAATATGAAAAATACGAAATGAAAAAATTCGAAGATTTACAAAAAAAATGAAATAAATAAATAAGAGAGAGAGAGAGAGAGAGAGAGAGAGAGAGAGAGAGAGAGAGAGAGAGAGAGAGAGAGAGAGAGAGAAGAAACCTAGGAGCTCTGTACAGAAATTAGCTGTGGCTGACTCCATACAGATCTCTGGTACCTACGTGTCCGTAAGGACAGCAGGACGTTACTAACACCATCAGGGCAAGAAGACGGTGTGGTTGGCATCGTGCTGCCCTTCAGCCAGATCAGCCTGCATCTGTCTTCCCCAGGAGCCATGTCAGATAACACTGCTTGTCTCACAACGAAGTCCTGCAGCCACCCGGAAGTGCAATCCCAGTTTCTCCCCTTGACGACGACTGCTGCTGCAGACACGTCAGAGTGAGGGGGCAGGAAGGAGGGGGGGAGGGGGGGGATTTCATGGGAACAAACATCACCACTTCAATCTGAGACGGCGGGGAATAATGGGAAACGAGAGGAGCGGGGGGGGGGGGGGGGGGGGGGGGGGGGGGGTGTGTCTGCACAGCTGCTGTTTATCCCCACTAAGAATCCAGGAGCTGATGACAGCAAGAAGTTTGAATCAAAGCATAAAGGGACACAAACTAAGAAAGCATGGTCCTAGAAGAGGTTATCTCTGAATTGGACAGCTTTCATGTTGTTAAGAGTGTCGTCGTCTTTATCTATTTAGATACATGTTGGTCCTGTTTAAACCCAAGTTCATTAATGGAATGTCTTAAAGGTTTATGGAAGTGAAAGGGATGAAGAATAAAAAAAAACAAACATCAAGCACAAAATCATGTTGTAAAAGTCAACGGGAAGAAGACTAAAAACAAACAAACAAACATCAAGCTCAAAAGTCATGAATCATAAATGCCATTTATAACCACTCCAATATTCAAGAATTCATTTCCAAAATGCGTAACAAGAACAATAATCAAATGGTTTGATGAAATCATGCGACCATGTACTGTATTGTATTGTCCTATTTTGAAAGCTACCGCTTTCTGATGACCAGAAGAAGCAGTAGCCATGTTTTTAGCGTCTGGTTTCAAGCTAAGAGTGACGCCAGCTGCAATGTTCAGACTCTGCCCACTGTGGTTCCAACACGTGGTGCTTTAGTCTGGCATCCTGCTGGCCGGCTGTTACGTCACTGTCATCACTTCACCAGTCCACCCAAGACGTCACATCTCCATGCTGGTTGACATCCCAGTTAATGTCATGTAGTTCAGCCTTTTCTCTGAACGAAAAGCAGACCAGTCGATTCCATTTTCCCTTTTGAATGTGATCTAGTTGCAAAATGAGGCGACTGCGGGCAGAAATCTAAACAAAATTTTAATGTAATTAACGTCGAACCGTCAAGAAAACGTAGACAAACGAATCACAAGACAAAGCAAGACGCGTTTCGACCTCTTAGGTCTTCTTCCGGCAAGATACAAAACACTCAGGACAACGAAAATGAACGAGCAATCGCTTATCTTCACTCACTTCAGCGCAAGATGGGCGTGTTTTGTCTTGTGATTCGTTTGTCTACGTCTTCTTGGCGGTTCGCTATTAATTACATCTAAAATTTGTTTTGAACGCGAGTTTTTATTAAAAAACTGCCAAACTTTTTTCGCCAAGCAAATTCCATGTTAAAACATGACAAGGTGTGTGTGTGTGTGTGTGGGGGGGGGGGGGGGGGGGGGGAGTGGGGGGGGGGGGGCAGGAAGTCAGGATGACATTGTCGGAAAGTGTCGTCTTCTCTCTCCGAGATCTGTTCTCCTACACTACCATCATCATTAGTTGTAGGGGCACCACTGCAGCCTTCACACAGTGTATCATCATCATCAGTCCTTCAGCCCTAGGGTTGTAGAGCACCACTGGAGCACTCATACACTGTATCATCTTCATCAGTCCCCAGGAGCACCACTGGAGCTGCCAGTTCTCCTCCACCATCTCTTGCTTGTTGCCCTCCCCACCTCATTCTCTGCCTGCTCCCATCTGTGTGGCGGTGCAGTGCCCAGCAAGATGGCTTCTGCCAGGCTGGGTGATGCCGGGATGTCAGCATCCCGTTCCTGGTTTTGTTTCTTCCCTGTAGTCAGCAGGTTCTCAAAGAGGCTGATGATTGCCTCAGATCTTCTGCCAATGGTGCCATGGTCTACGTAGAAGATTCGTAGAATGCTGCGACAGCATCTATATCTGATTGCCTGGATTCTTGGTACGTCAGGGTCCACGTTTCACGAGCATAGAAATAGATACACGTGACTAATATGCACACTGTTCTCTCACAATACATACGAAGTTCAAGGCAAATGTCACCATTTCAGTCCTCTCCCCAATGTCTACGCTGTCGTCTGAACTGTGGTCGCTGAGTCTGTCCGGGCTGACCGGAGCAGATCGGTTGAAACTGTTGCTGCTGATGTCAGGACTGCCCGAAGCTGATCGGTTGAAAGTCTTGCTGATGCTGCTCCACACGTTGCTGGCGTGGCTGTTGTGGCGCTGGCACACATCATCTTCATCTTTGCTGACCAGTCTTTCGATGGAAGTGAAGGCGGAGGGCCGGCTCCCGAGAGAACGTCGGACTTCCTGTGGCGCATGCTCCGGACAGGGGCTTCCCTGTCGGACAGGAGAGCGCGGGGCAGCACGAGACATGGCGAACTCTGGCGAGAACATGGCGGCTGCAGCGTGAGAGAGAAGGGCCGATGGAGAGAGGCAGGGAGCGCCATGCTGGCTGCTGCATGATGGGAGGAAGTGACGCCAGGAAGGCCGTTGCCTGGGCTGGTGGGGGAGGGGAGGAGGTGGAGCGACTCATGCTGGCCAGGCACCGAGACGGGCGGCACCTGCAGGGGGGAGTAAGGCAGGAGAAAGGGGGGGAGACGACTGCAGCAGTTTCAGGCGTTGCTGACGTCTCCATTTGGCCCGACGGTTGGAAAACCACACCTGGTGAACACATTGGAAAACCACACCTGGTGAACACATTGGAAAACCACACCTGGTGAACACATTGGAAAACCACACCTGGTGAACACATTGGAATGTCACACCTGGTGAACACATGGAAAACCACACCTGGTGAAACATCGGAAAACCACACCTGGTGAACACATTGGAAAACCACACCTGGTGAACACCTTGGAATATCACACCTGGTGAACACCTTGGAAAACCACACCTGGTGAACACCTTGGAATATCACACCTGGTGAACACCTTGGAAACCACACCTGGTGAACACCTTGGAATATCACACCTGGTGAACACCTTGGAAAACCACACCTGGTGAACACATTGGAAAACCACACCTGGTGAACACCTTGGAAAACCACACCTGGTGAACACATTGGAAAACCACACCTGGGGAACACATTGGAAAACCACACCTGGGGAAACACATTGGAAAACCACACCTGGGGAACACATTGAAAACCACACCTGGTGAACACATTGGAAAACCACACCTGGGGAACACATTGGAAAACCACACCTGGGGAACACATTGGAATATCACACCTGGGGAACACCTTGGAATATCACACCTGGTGAACACATTGGAATGTCACACCTGGTGAACACATTGGAAAACCACACCTGGTGAACACATTGGAATATCACACCTGGTGAACACATTGGAAAACCACACCTGGTGAACACATTGGAATATCACACCTGGTGAACACATTGGAATATCACACCTGGTGAACACATTGGAATATCACACCTGGTGAACACCTTGGAATATCACACCTGGTGAACACATTGGAATATCACACCTGGTGAACACCTTGGAATATCACACCTGGTGAACACATTGGAATATCACACCTGGTGAACACCTTGGAATATCACACCTGTGTGAACACATTGGAATATCACACCTGGTGAACACATTGGAATGTCATACCTAGTTAACGTATTCGAAGGTTAAATCTGGTGAACACATAGAAAACCACACGGGGTGAATATGTTGGAAAATCATACCGGGTGAACACATGGGAATATTACAGCTAGTGAACATAATGTAATGGAAAATCACATCTGGTGAACATATTGGAAAATCACACCTGGGAAACACAGACTAAAAACCACCAAACCTGGTGAACACATTGGCGAATCACACCTGGTGAACACATAGCAATTATCACACCTGCAGAATGCATAGTACAAAACCGCACCTGATGAACGCAATGGAATACCACACCTGATGAACACACAACACCCTTCTGTACCACACAAAAAGACAAGTGACAAAGAGCACTTGGAATAGTCCCATCTTCACGCGCTCCATCTCACAATATACCGCCAACAGAACACACACAGTCGGGTGACTAAAGAAAGTGCTAATTTCTTAAGCCATGATCTCCATGGTAAACTGTACACAGAAAAAAAAAAAAAAAAAAGACAGAAAATAATGTTTCCAACTCAGGTCAAAATGACCTGTTCACTGTCGACCACACCACTCCACCCACCTGACCAATGACCAGTCCACCCACCTGACCAGTCCACACGAGTCCACCCACCTGACCAGTCCACACCAGTCCACCCACTTGATTAGTCCACACCAGTCCACACCAGTCCACCCATCTGACCAGTCCACCCACCTGACCAATCCACACTAGTCCACCCAACTGACCAGTCCACACCAGTCCACCCACCTGACCAGTCCACACCAGTCCACCCGCCTGACCAGTCTACACCAGTCCACACCAGTCCACCCGCCTGACCAGTCCGCACCAGTCCACACCAGTCCACCCACCTGACCAGTCCACACCAGTCCACACCAGTCCACCCACATGACCAGTCCACACCAGTCCACACCAGTCCACCCACCCACCTGACCAGTCCACACCAGTCCACACCAGTCCAACCACATGACCAGTCCACACCAGTCCACCCACCTGACCAGTCCACACCAGTCCAACCACCTGACCAGTCCACACCAGTCCAACCACCTGACCAGTCCGCACCAGTCCAACCACCACATGACCAGTCCACACCAGTCCACACCAGTCCACCCACCTGACCAGTCCACACCAGTCCACCCAGTCCTGACCAGTCCACACCAGTCCACACCAGTCCACCCACCTGACCAGTCCACACCAGTCCACCCAGTCCACACCAGTCCACCCCCTGACCAGTCCACACCAGTCCCACCACCAGTCCACCCACTGACCAGTCCACACCAGTCCACCCGCCTGACCAGTCCACACCAGTCCACCCCGCCCACCAGTCCACACAGTCCACACCAGTCCACACCAGTCCACCCGCCACCCAGTCCACACCAGTCCACCACCTGACCAGTCCACACCAGTCCAACCCTGACCAGTCCACACCAGTCCACCCGCCTGACCAGTCCACACCAGTCCACCCGCCTGACCAGTCCACACCAGTCCACACCAGTCCCCGCCTGACCAGTCCACACCAGTCCACCCGCCTGACCAGTCCAGTCCACACCAGTCCACCCAGTCCCACCCGCCTGACCAGTCCACACCAGTCCACCCACCTGACCAGTCCTGACCAGTCCACCCCTCCACCACCCGCCTGACCAGTCCACACCAGTCCACCCGCCTGACCAGTCCACACCAGTCCACCCCACCTGACCAGTCCACACCAGTCCACCCACCTGACCAGTCCACACCAGTCCACCCAGTCCACACCAGTCCACACCAGTCCACCTGACCAGTCCATACCAGTCCACCCACCTGACACCAGTCCACTACCAGTCCACACCAGTCACCCACCTGACAGTCCAGTCCAGTCCAGTCCACTCACCAGTCACACCAGTCCCCGCCTGACCAGTCCACACACCAGTCCCACACCAGTCCACACCACACAGTCCACACCAGTCCACCAGTCCACACACCAGTCCACACCAGTCCACACCAGTCCACACACCCACACCAGTCCACACCAGTCCACTCACCACCACCAGTCCATACCAGTCCACACCAGTCCACACAGTCCACACAGTCCACTCACCAGTCCATACCAGTCCACACCAGTCCACACAGTCCACACCAGTCCACTCACCAGTCCCACCAGTCCACACCAGTCCACACAGTCCACACCAGTCCACTCCACTCAGTCCACCAGTCCACACCAGTCCACACAGTCCACACCAGTCCACTCACCAGTCCATACCAGTCCACACACCAGTCCACACCAGTCCACTCACCAGTACCAGTCCACACAGTCCACACAGTCACACCAGTCCACTCACACAGTCCACACCAGTCCACTCACCAGTCCACACAGTCCACACCAGTCCACTCACCAGTCCACACCAGTCCACTCACCAGTCCACACCCACACCAGTCCACTCACCAGTCCACCAGTCCACACCAGTCCACACCAGTCCACTCACCAGTCCACACCAGTCCACTCACCAGTCCACTCCAGTCCACTCACCAGTCCACACCAGGCCACTCCCCAGTCCACACCAGTTCACATAGTCCACACCAGTCCACTCACCTGCACGCGGGCCTCAGACAGGGAGGTCCTGGCGGCCAGAGCCTCCCGCACGGCCACCCCGGGTAGTGGGTCCTCTCGAACTCCTTCTCCAGCACGTGCAGCTGCTCTGTGGTGAAGGTTGTCCTGGACCGTCGGAGCTTCTGAGGCCCGTCCTCATAGGAGTCCGGCGAGCTGCCCTCCGGGTCGGCTGCAGGAAGGAAGAAAGGTGGTGCTGATGGTGATCATGAATGTTGATGTTGATGCTGTTATTGTTGTTGTTGTTGTTGTTGTTTTGACATGTGTTTAGAGGGAATGGTCAAGGAGATGTGTGTGTGTCTATGTGGGGGGAATGGGGGGAGGGGAGCGGGAGAGATAAGAGGGGGGGGAGAAGATTAGATACAGGGCAGATTTTCTGTGCGCTGATACCAGCACTTGAGTCACACACACACACACACACACACACACACACACACACACACACAAAAGCCCTGGAAACATTGTAATGGCGTTATCATATGTTTTTCCTCTTTCTTTTCTCTTTTTTTGCTTGTCCAATAATCTCTCTCTCTCTCTCTCTCTCTCTCTCTCTCTCTCTCTTTTGGGGGTACTGAACTGTGTTCAGAGACGACAGTTGCTTTGTTTTTTGCTCCTAATTAATTCGTCAATTATACCGAATTAAGACGTTGTCTGTTTATGAAACTTTGCCAAGAGCTGTGTGAAGAACCATGCCTTCTTCTTCTAATGTTGATTTTCGCCCAAGATGTGGCTGTTTTTTCACCCCGTATTTATTGCTTTCATGTTGAAGAGAGCCAGCAAGCGAGTCGCCATTCGGACTTTGAAAATCAAAACCATGGTGGGCGGTGTCACCGTAGGTTGCCTCCTCGTGTATTTGTTCTGGGGGAGTTTTCTGCTGCTGCAGTGTGGAGATGTTGAGCAAAACCCAGGACCACCTAAGAACTCTCAGCGACAGAGCACACTGACCAGTGCAGGACGCAGAGCTAGCGTGGACACTGACAGCTCCTCGCCAGCCAGCACGTCCAGAACTTCGTCGTCTGCTGCGGAACCCTCCAACTTGGAACTGATGTCCTTGCTCCAGTCCATGAACGTCAAGTTCGACCAGATGACGGGCGACATCAGGGACATCCGTGACGGCCTCTCTGTCCTACAGGAAAGAGATGTGTTCCTTGAGGGAGGAGATCGCGGACTTACGGCGTGAGAACGACGACCTCCGTGGCAGCAATGAAGACTTGAAGAAGAAAGTGCAGGAACTGGAACGAAAGACTGACGACCTTGAGGGACGTTCCAAGAGGAATAACTTAATATTCTATGGACTCTATCGCAGGGAAAAGAAAGCTCCATCAGACTGTGAAGGTGTGTTGAGAGACATGATTGTTGATAAGCTGAATTTGACCGGGGACTTCCAGTTTGACCGCGTGCATCGTCTGAATGCCAAACCGAACTCTCCTGTGATAGCACGGTGCACTTTTTTCAAAGACAAAGAGCAGATCCTGAAAGCCAAAAATAAGTTGAAAGGTAGTCAAATTTTTATCGGTGAGGACTTTTCTTTGCGCGTCAGAGAGGTGAGACGACAGCTGACTCCCCATTTGAAAAAGGCACGCAGCGAGGGAAAACGTGCAACAATGGTTTTCGACCACCTCCTAATAGATGGTAAGAAGTACGGACTTGGGGAAGGGCAAACTCTTAGAGAAATCGGATAGGGGTATGGCCAGCCCGAGTTGACACCGGTTAAAATCACCCAGTTGTGAAAATTATAATCGTGCGACACGGATATACAGAAACACGGACAGTGACCTTGTTACTGCGAAGGGTGCACTGGGTGAACATGTAAAAACCGGTTTTTTGAGAGGTCAGGGGGGGGGGGGGGGGGGGGGGGGGGGGAAGCGAAACGTTTGGTTCTACTTGTAAACATGTTGCTTCTGTATGTGATACTGGTTGTATGAATGAATATGATTTTACCTTTGTGTATGATGAAAGGTGATCTGTTGACGGAAAAGTGAATGAGCAAATATCTTTATCTAATACTAAGCATTGTTTGTTGATTAATGGTGTTGCTACGGAAAAGTGTGATCAGGGGGCATCGAAAAAGTATTATTGTAATACCTCAGCGAATGACAATAGCTCAAATGCTAACAAGGGGGCGTCTCAAAATAAAGATACTGCTAGTCATGTACATCGTGATTGTTCCCATTTTGACGAGGGTATATAGCCCAAAGAGAGACTTTGATATTTTTACAGACGTTGACTGTTTTGGAAACCAACTTGGTAAAAACCTGTCTCTACAGAGAAAAGAAAAATGTACAACTCCAGAGACAATGTCACACAGAGTGCCTCTATTAATTTATGTACACATAACAGAGGAGATGATGTATATTCAAATAACAAAAACAGATACAAAACATATTTCCTTCTTACACTGGAATATCAATGGTCTTCTTTCCAAACTTACATGTCGAGATTTCCTTTCGTTTTTGTTTAAATTTGACTTTGTATGCTTGGTTGAGACATTCGTTGAACATGTACAGTTGTGTGTTTTCACTGGATACACAGTATTCAGCAAACCTGCTATTAAATTTAGTAAGCAAGGCAGACATTCAGGGGGAATCATTTGTCTAATAAAAAATGAATTTTTGTCATTTATCCGTGAAATCAAACTGAACTATTCCAATATAATTGTATTTTTAATCGATAAATGTTTATTTGGTGTTACGAAGATGTTTTGTATGTATGTTCGTATGTGCCACCAGAAGGTTCACCTTACTATGTACACTTTGACATTGACAATGGTATTAGCCCACTGGAAGAATGCATTTTTGATTGCATGCTTCAATATAAAGATGCTTATGTAATGATATCTGGTGATCTGAACAGTAGAACAGCAAGTGTTTCGCCAGATATACTAAATGACAGTGATTATTATGGTGTCGGTGTTGGTAGTCATTCGGGGTCTTCTACCAGAAGATCAGCTGACAGTGTGCTTAACAGTTATGGAAAACATTTGTTGAATATGTGTACTGCACTTGGTTTATACATCCTTAATGGTATATGCGATGCAAATTTTGATGGAAGTTATACCTATATATCTGATTCAGGAAATAGTGTCAACGATTATTTTTTACTGTCTAAGGATTTTTTTCACATCGTTGTCTCTTCTTGTAAATTGATAGTTTCAGAAAGGTTAGAATCTGATCATTTACCTGTTGAGCTACACTTCAATTTTGTTGAGGAAAATACTAGTTCTGAAAATACTGATGAAAGAGATGAGTTCATAGAAAAATATGTGTGGAACTGTGATCTGGAACAGTCATATGTAAGCGCTCTTTATTCTGCAGAGGGGTTAGCATTGCTAGATCATGCTACTGATCTAATCAGTCATAACTGTACTGATGCCTTAAATGTGTTTAATGAGTATATTAAAAACCTCTGGAGGCTGTATGAAAAAGAAATATACTTAAAATACAACTGATAAAAACAGCGATTGGTACGATAAGGAATGTAAAGATAGTAAATCAGTTGCAAGAACATTACTCAAAATATGTCGAAATTCCGAAGTACGAGAAGATAGTGATGCCTATTGTAGAGCAAGACGAGAATACAAAAACCTGTTAAAAAGAAAGGAAAAAGAACATAATGAGTCATTAACTGAAAAGCTAGTTGCCTCTGTGCACGATCAGAAAGAGTTCTGGGACAACGTTAAAAAAATCTCCAATAAAAGAAACCAACCACGTAATAACATAACAACTAGTGTCTGGTTTAAACACTTCCAAAATTTGCTGGAAAGAGGAGACAATTGTTTAGCACAAAATGATGAAGAAGAGATGTTTGATGATGAAAATGAACAGGATGAAGAACTTCATTCAATGAATCGACCGATATCAAAGGAAGAAGTTATATTAGCATTACGTAGATTAAAGAATAATAAGGCCGCTGGGCCAGATGGTATAGCTGGGGAAATGCTGAAAGTGTCTGGAAGTCGTGTCATTGAATTTCTTGTGAAATTATTTAATACACTATTTGACAAAGGTATATATCCAGAGACGTGGACAGAGTCTATCGTAATCCTCTTTTTCAAAAAAGGTGATATAAACGACCCAGGTAATTACAGAGGTATCTCAATTTGTGACGCAAGTAGTAAAATCTACAGCACAGTTATTAACAGTAGACTCCAAGAGTATATTGAAGAACATAATCTTAACAGGCGAATACCAAGCAGGGTTTAAAAGAGGATATTCTACAACTGATCATATGTTTACATTATTAGCTATGGTACAGAAACAGTTTTCCTTTAATCGTAAATTATATGTTGCTTTTTTTATTGACTTTGAAAAGGCCTTTGATTCCATAGAAAGAAATATATTATGGCCTGTTCTAGTAAAAAATGGAATTAAAGGCAAGCTATTTAGATGTCTTCATAGTATGTACACAAACGTAAAAGCTAGAATTCGGTGTGGAGCAAAATTGACAGACTATATCAACTGCACTCGTGGGGTAAAACAAGGTGATGTGACTAGCCCTGTGTTGTTTTCATTATTCATAAATGAGTTAGCCTTAGAAGTGATCAGAAAAGGGAGACATGGTGCTACATTTACCCATGATTATTCTGAATTATTTATTTTATTGTTAGCAGATGATATAGCGTTAATAGCTGAAACTGTTATTGGTCTACAGACACAACTAGATAGTTTGTATAAGGCTGCATCAACACTACATTTGAATGTGAACATGAATAAAACTAATGTAGTTGTATTTAGAAAAGGTGGATACTTGGCAGCAAGAGAAAGATGGACTTACAATGGGGCCGCACTATCAGTTGTGAATTTATATATAGTATCTTGGAATTATTTTTTTCCACAAGACTGAGTTTTTCAGTTGCATGCCAGGATTTGGTAAGCAGAGCAAAAAATGCATTGATGTGTATTCTAAAGAAACTGTATAGACTGAAGTGCAATTCTCTTAGTTTATTTTTGAAACTTTTTGACACACAAATTCAACCAATGGTTATGTACGGTGCTGAGTTATGGGGCCTAAATAATGCTGCTCTTCATTCTGAAAAAATACATTTATTTGCCCTTAAAAAATTTTTAGGGGTTGAAATAAGAACACCGAATGATCTAATATATGGGGAAACAAATCGATATCCAATATATATCAACTCAGTAGTTAGATGTGTTCGATTTTGGCTAAAACTTACTCGAATGGATGAGTCAAGGCTACCACGCAAAGCCTATAGGATGCTGCTAGATTTAGATTCACGCGACAAAAGAAACTGGGCTTCCAACATCCGCTGTAAACTGTTTACGTTTGGATATGGTTTTGTTTGGACAAATCAAGGTGTAGAAGAAATAAATGCTTTTCTGTATGATTTTAAGGAAAGATTAATTTCATGTAGATGGCAGGAATGGGATTATCATATTAAGAATAGCGATAGATTTAGTGTATACAGAACATTTTGTACAGTACCTGATGTGAAAATTCATTTGTTGCTAAGTTTAGATAGACATCTGAAAGTTAATGACTAAGTTCAGACTCGGGGTAACAGATATTGCTCAGCATTACTACCAATATCGATCTCATAATGAGAATGATTTAATATGCCCACTGTGTAAAAACAGTAAAGAGGATGAGGTTCATTTTGTCTTATGTTGTCCAGCACTAAATAACTTAAGACAACAATACATTCCTGCAAAGTTTTATACATTTCCAAACCTGTTTCGACTAAGTTTACTTTTGGCATGCAAACGTGAAAGAACAGTTAAAAATCTATCAATTTACCTGTACAAAGCATTTCAGTTGCGTGAAATTGCCATTTCGTAAAATATTGTTCTGACTGTATAATGTGTATAGAAAAGTTTGTGTGAAATGAGTGTTCAATTACTCCCCTTCATTAGGGGCAATGGCCTAAATATGAATTAAACATCTGAATCTGAATCTCTCTCTCTTTCTTTTTACAAGAGCACCAGTTCACAGAAACATTTAACTAAACTGATAATTCAAAATTCGTTCATTCGTTAATCGTTTGTTTACGTATCCAGAAAGGCGGGAAAGGAACAGAAAAGTAACCAAGATAATAAGAACAGGAAAGGAAGAGAGAGAGAGAGAGAGAGAGAGAGAGAGAGAGAGAGAGAGAGAGACAGAGAGAGACACACACAGAAAGACACAGAGAGACACAGAGAGAGAGAGAGAGAAGACAGAGAGAGAGAGAGAGAGACGTTAAAGTTGTAATAACACCTAGCGGTTTCCCGTGGTGTTGCATTCCTGTGAAGATGGGTTATAAACAACAGACTGTCGTTCATCATGCCTCACTATCTGCGTCGTCCATCAGCCCTCCTCGCCCCTCCCTTTCCATGGTGAGGACCAGAAGACTCGTGTGTCGTTATTTTATGCCTCTTACTCATCGTTGCCACAACAGATTTCGCACGATGGGGAAAATGTGGCCTTCTACACCGCTGGGTATGATTACGTGTAGGAGCCATGAAGGAGCGATCGATTTATTAGAGAACGGTCGCCTCGTTCGATCCGGTAGCTATAAAGATACATCATGGTGATACCTATCTGTCTCACGGCTGCACTAAACTGCTTGCGTCCGTTGTCATAGGTGTTATAAGTGGACACGGAAATTAACTTGAAGTAATACAGTTTGAAATCTTGCAGCTTGCACCCACGCACGCACGCACGCGACGCGCGCATACACACACACACACACACACACACACACACACACACACACACACACACACACACGCACACAGAGCGCGCACGGAGGGAGAAAGAGAGAGAGAGAGAGAGAGAGAGAGAGAGAGAGAGAGAGAGAGAGAGAGAGAGACAGACAGACAGACAGACAGAGACAGAGAGAGGGGGTGAGAAGTATTCTGAATTCTAAGTTTACACGTTTTTTTTCCTGAGATGAATGACTGCAAGAACCTGACAATTAAACATATTGATTAATTCTTTTAAAAAAAAAATCATTATAAGCACACATGTTTTCCAACGGACCTCACCCCCACCCCACCCTCCCACCCCTCGACATTTGGGTATTAGTTTTTTTTTTCATTAGTATTGAGCTCGTTAGACAAACAATGATTTGATTTCGTTTCCTTTTCTTCGATTTCTTTTCAAATTCAGAAGTAGTAATAGCAAGCAGCGGTAGCACGCGTATCAGCAGAATTAGCGACAGCAGAAGCAGCAGTAGCAGCAGTAATGACAGCAGTGGTAGAGACGGCAGAGCTACAGTAACTACTACTGCTACTACTACTACTTCTACTACTACTACTACTACTACTACTACTAGTAGTAGTAGTAGCAGTAGCAGAAGCAGCAGTAGCAGCAGCAGTGGTAGTAGATTTAATGGCAGCAGCAGCAGCAGCAGCAGCAGCAGCAGCAGCAGCAGCAGCGGCGGCGGCGGCAGCATGAAACGACACTTTCTCTGTAGAGTTCTTCCAACGCCGTTTTCTGTGCGACTGCCGAGCGGACCGCAGCAGCAGTGGCAGAGGTAGCCCGCAGCAGAACAGGAATAGTGAAGGACTAGTAGCAGTGCCAGCAGACCGCAGCAGAACAGGAATAGTGAAGGACTAACAGCAGTGCCAGCAGACCGCAGCAGCAGTGGCAGAGGTACACCGCAGCAGAACAGGAATAGTAAAGGACTAGTAGCAGTGCCAGCAGCAACAACAATACTATTGAATTATAACACCAGCATTAGTAGCCACGCAACAGTAGCAGCAGCGGTAGTAGTCACTAACAGGAGTGGCTGCAGTATTAGTAGCAAATGAACAGCAGCAGCTGCAGAAGCAATAAAAGTAGTAGTAGTAGTTGTAGTAGTAGTAGTAGCAGCAGAAGTAGTAGCAGAAGCAACAAAAGTAGTGGTAGTAGTAGTAGCAGCAGCAGCACCAGCACCAGTAGTAGTAGTTGTAGTGGTAGTAGTAGTATTGTAGATGTAGTAAGAGCAGAAGCTGTGGCAAGGGAATCGTGCACACTGGCAGTAAAGCAATAGTAATTGCAGTTGCAACAGAATAGAATCATCAGCAGCAGCAGCAATAACAGCTAAGGAAACAGCGGCAGTAGCAACAGAATAGAATCATCATCAGCAGCAGCAATAATAGCTAAGGGAACAGCGACAGTAGCAACAGAATAGAATCATCATCAGCAGCAGCAATAATAGCTAAGGGAAGATCGACAGTAGCAACAGAATAGAATCAGCAGCAGCAGCAATAATAGCCAAGAGAACAGCGGCAGTAGCGACAACAATTGTTAAGAAATGGAGGCTGCAGCTGCAGCATCATCAGCAGTGAAGGAATAGTGGCGGCGGCAGCGACAACAATAGCAGGAAAGGAATAGCGACAGCAGCAGCAGCAGCAGCAGCAGCAGCAACAGCAACAGCAGCAGTGACAGTTGGACTGCTAGATGCAGAAGCAATAATAGTAGCAGGACCAGTGGTAATAGCAGAGAATGATAGTGGGAGCAGCAGCAGAAGTAGCAATAATAAAGGAAATGCAGTTGTAGAAGCAGCTGCAGTAGTTCTAAGTACATGGCAGTAGTGGCAGAAGCAGCAGCAAAAGAGGAACATAAGCAGCAGCAACAGAGGAATTGAAGCAGCAGCAAAAGAGGAATATAAGCAGCAGCAAAAGCAGTAGTAATGAAGGAATAATAGAGGCTGAACAAAAAAGTGGTAAAAAAAATAGTTTTAGCAGCACAAGTAACCGTAGTAATATTGAAGGAATAGTAGCAACAGTCGCAGTAGCGGTAGTAATAAAGGAATAGCAACAGCCGTAGTAGTGGTAAAGGTAGAAATAGTAGTCATAGTACTTGTAAAAGTAGCAGTTGACGTTAACACTGTTGTTATTGCAGCAGCAGCAGCAGCTGTAGCAGCAACAACAGAAGTAGTAGTAGTAGTAGTAATAGTAGTAGCAGCAGCAACAGTAGTAGTAAAGAAATAGTGGCAGCAACAATGGCAAAATAAAGGAACAGTAGCAGCAAGAGCAACAGTGATAAAGGGTTAGCAGTAGCATCAGCAGCCACAGCGGCAGTGGTAAAGTCATAGCAGTTGTACAGCAGTTGTGGTAAAGGAATAGTCTTAGTACCACCTGCGGCAGCAGTAGTACTGAAAACGATACTAGAAATAGACTCAGCTGCAGTAATAACAGCAGTAGCACAGTAATCGTAGCAGCAGCCTCTGCAGCAGTAGGAAACTGTGAAGAGCAACTGACCCATGTCAAAGATAAAACGGACCCCATCAAGCAGTGTGGTGTAGTGTATCAGGTAGGGTGTCAAGACTGTACCCATACGTACATTGGCGAGACAGCAAGACCACTCACCACCCGTCTACAGGAACACCAAAACCGATCTACTTCTGCTATACACGAACACCTACAAGCCACAGGCCACAGTTTCAGCCCCCAAGAAACCAAGATCTTATCTACAGAGCCCTTCCTCACAAAAAGAAAAGTTAAAGAAGCCATCGAAATCAAGACCAGACGTCCCAGCCTGAACAGAGATCAAGGCTTTGAACTTTCCCCCCATCTACAATCAGATCCTGACAACCCGTTCACCCCCACACAACAGTCGCCCCACCAGGCCTCGCTGCCACAACAGCAACAGTGAGCTGATGAAGACAGGGCAACCCTGTCGAAATATTCTCCCAGTAAGTTTTTGATTCTGATGGTGAAGGTGGGGGGGGGGCTGGCATCTTGAGGAAGGCGGCAGGCGAGAACGGGTGACCCTGTAAGGTCAAGGCAGGGGGCGTCGCAAACCAGGGGCGGTAAATGGGCTGCAGGACCTGAGACGCCATCTTGGCGTACTCGCTGGCGGCGCGCTCAGCGGCTCTGTTGCGTAATATCCGGTTGATGGAACTGACACTGGGCACGTTGGACTGGGTGCACACACCTGCAGGAGAAGAAAAGAGGGAAGGGAGGGGGGGGGGGACAGAGGGGCGAATGTGAATGTTATCCGTTTACTTATCTGGTTATATATCTGTCTCTGTGTGTGTACGTCTATCTACTTAACTGTCCGTTGACTTTTTTTTTTTTTTTTTTTTTTTTTTTGGGGGGGGGGGGGGGGGCATCTACTGCTCAGTCTCCAAAAAGACATGAATGCAAACTTTTTTCCTTGTTCATTTTGTCTGCAATTTGATGTTTTTTCCATGTATATGTTAGTTTTTTCTGCGTTCTGTTTGCAAACAAGGATTAGATGAAAAGATTTCTTGTTGTTTTTTTTATTTCATTTAGCATGCGACAACATCTTAAACCTACTATGGAAGTGTTTGCAGGCAGTAACTGACAATAAAGCGCGCTGGTAATTGGCAAACACACACACACACACACACACACACACACACACACACACACACACACAGAGACAGACAGACAGACAGACACCCAGGTGGAGGGAGGGAGGGAGGGAGATTGGAATATGAAATCCACACTTTAGAACAGAGAATACACGTGTTTGTTACAATAGGGCCAACACATTCTTCACTTGATTTCGTTTTCAACGTGTTTTGTTTTTTGTTTTTCAACACAAGCACAACGATACAAAGAACGAGGCCTCTTTGCAAAAAAATAATAATAATAATAACTGAATAAAGATGGCCCCTATTCGGAGGTTTTTGTGGAGCAATAACAACAGAGGCAGCAGTACCAGCAGTAGAGATGGACATCCCCCCCCCCCCCCTCCTTCCTCCCTACAGTACACATACTCCTCCCCACCGCGACTTCATTCAGGAAAAAAAAAGAGAAGCACAGAGCGCATTCAGGAGGGGGGGAGGGGGGGGAGGTAAAAATTGTCCAGCAAATGCCTCACAAATACCGTAAGCAGCAATGACACATCATATGACCCTCCTCTCTTCCCATCCCCACCCCCCTCCTCCTCACAGACCCCTATCCACCCTCATCCACCCACCCACCACCCACCACCACCACCCTCCACTCCTCTCCTACACAAGCGCTGGCTCAGCAACTTTTAAGATGAACGTATTTCACGTGCTGATCTGCACGTTCTGCCTCTGACCAACGCATTGGTCACCAGGACACCTCTGAAAAGAACTGCTCCCTGCTCCCCACCCCCACCCCCCTCTTCCTTCTCTACCCCCTGACTGAAGGGCTCACCCAGTCCCTCCCTCCCCCCCCCTCCCCCCGGAAGGAAGTGTCGGGACCCTGTGTGGTGGTGTGCTGGCTGCCCTGTGCTGACCTTCGGACAGGAGGCGGTCGCGGATCTCCCAGGCGAACATGGTGGGGTTTGTCTCGCTTCAGCTCCTCGATCTTGGCCACCACACTGGGCGTGGCCACCTTGGGTTTGCTGCCCCCAATGCTGTTGCAGCGCACAGAGAGCGGGTCGTACAGCCTCCCTGCCACACACACACACACACGCACGCACGCACACACGCACGCACGCACACACGCACACACACACACACACACACAGATACACACACACACACACACGCACACGCAGACACACACACACAGACACACATACACGTGAATGAATAAATAAATAAATATATATATATATATATATATATATATATATATATATATATATATATATATATAATGCACATACTGTTTGTAAGGCAGAATTAACTACCACTGCAGATATGAATGCTTGTCTCCCCCTATTTCTTCAATCTAAGACTTAAGAGCAAGCTTTGTTTTAAAATTGAATATTTCTTGCAGTCATTGCAACACCAAGCTGCTATGTAAGTTGCTGGAATGGTGCTCGGTTACTTATCCTTAGAATTTATAGTTTATATATATATATATATATATATGTGTGTGTGTGTGTGTGTGTGTGTGTGTGTGTGTGTGTGTGTGTGTGTGTCTGTGTGTCTGTGTGTGTGCGTGTGTATGTGCATGTGCTTGTGTGCATGTGTGTACCCCACTCCCTCCCCTTCACATGTTTAATGAACTTAATAATTACGCACATTACGCGTAGCAATCACAATCATGCATGTAACCGGCAGTGAACATGATGTCTTTCTCGCTTCTTTCCACGTGTGTCTGAAGCTCTCCATTAGTTTTGCTCTCTGGCCATTCTCAACAACGTCTTCACAGCTCTTGGGTCCCACCTCTTCCCTCCTTGCCCGATATAGCTTCAAGAACAAGAAGAAAGGAAGAAAAACAAAGAAAGAAAAGAGGGCAGATGGCCAGGGTCGATCAGATCCTGGATCCGCCTACTGATCCACAGCTTACCACGGCATGCACCACAGTGTGTACTGGTCATCGTCGGATGTCACCACGGACATGCACCGCAGCGTGTACTGGTCATTGTCGGATGTCACCACGGACATGCACCGCAGTGTGTACTGGTCATCGTCAGACGTCACCACGAACATGCACCACAGTGTGTACTGGTCATCGTCGGACGTCACCACGGACATGCACCACAGTGTGTACTGGTCATGTGTCAGACGTCACCACGGACATGCACCACAGTGTGTACTGGTCATTGTCAGACGTCACCACGGACATGCACCACAGTGTGTACTGGTCATCGTCAGGTCACAGTCCCTCTGCCAGTCAAGTTGGGTTTCAAATGGATTCTCTAGCCAAACACCATACATCATCACCTACACCAGCGTCTTCCAGGTTCGTCCCCCCCCCCCCCCCCCCCCCGGAACCCTTCCACCAGTATCTTTAAAACTGGTACCGTGTAAGTCATGGTCGCAGACAAACCAACCAGTGAGAATACAGTCTCGGGGGAAGGGGGAGGGGGGGCATGGAGGGGAGGGGGGGGGGGCAGTTAACTACAGCTGAAAACTTCCCAGTTTCCTGATAACGTTTTCTACGATTGTAGTGCTTCCAGTTTCACACTTAAACGCTGACGCAGTGTGGAAATACCCGTGACGAGCGAGTGTGTATGTAATGGGGTGGGGGTGGGGGGGTGGGGGGGCTGCAGGGGGTGGTGGTGGAGGCCGTTGCGTGCGACTACACAATGTGGTGGGAAGTGGGTGGTGTGATTTGAGCGTGGAATAGGTGAGATCTCCCGCTCTCATCAGTGACGCTGAGCGTGATAGCTGTATGTCATTATCAGTTTAGTTTGATTTCTGTGTGCGGCGTCTTTCCAGCTCCTAAATGCACTGTTGTGTGTCGGTGTCGGTCTCTGCACCTCTACACAGGCTTTGAAGACCGCAGCTGTCTGTTGCTGCGAGTTTACCGGCTACCCCCCCCCCCCCCTCCCCCCTACCTCCCCCTCCTCCCACTGACCCACATGACGTCTGGCGCAGCAGACCCCCCCCCCCAACCCTTACCCCCACCCTCCCCCTCCCCTACAGGTGGGTGCAACCTGAGATGCTCATTATCCTCATTTGTTTTCACACGATTCGCTGGTCCGTAAGGATTTATGGACCAGTAATGACGAATCATCGTATATCTCCTAAGACCCCCCCCCCCCTCCCCCCTACTTTCGGGGTCTATTCATCTTCAGTTCATCATCTATTCATCGTCAATAATTCGTCTTTTTGTGACTGCAGTGCGTGTATTTGGATACACCGGGCGCCCCTTTCATTCCGTTCCAATTGCCCTACGGCGTCACGTTTCGCTGTTGTCACCAGTGCGCATGCTTGGGTTAGCATAGCATTTCCGGCATTCAGCGGGTGTTGGCGGGAGTTGGGGCCCACTGTTAACTTCATTACGACCTTATTATTGAATGCCTGCCGATCGCCATCTCTCAACGCCTGAGCGGGTCGGCTCGTGCAGGGAGGGGGGCGGAGGGGCCACTTCTATCAGCGGTTGTTGTGACAACGGGCTGGTGACAGGCCCTAGCTGCTCACAGGTGGCCGGATTGTGGGGTGGAACAAATCATGGTCCTCACCTCCCCCCGCCCCCAGCCCCCACCCGCCCTCCCATCCCTCGCTCACAGGATGATTACAGCGGCTCTCTCTCTCTCTCTCTCTCTCTCTCCAGCCCGCTCGCTTGAAGCGAGGCTATTTTCCGGTCCTGCAGTCAAAAAGATCGCCGAGATAGATGATCAATGACCCGTCCTTTACATAAACCCAGGAGTAGGTTTCGGTCTGCCGCTCAGCTGCCAGCCTTCCCCTGGGCAATTGTGTATGCCTTCCTGCCAAAGGAGAGAGCATTTTTTTCCCACAAGTTGAACATACACACACTACGCAGTACTCTCTCTCTCTCTCTCTCTCTCTCTCTCTCTCTCTCTCTCTGTGGTCAATTGACAGAAAAATATAAAAAAGTCCAGAACAATATGACAGACAATTGACAGAAAAATATAAAAAGTCCAGAACAATAAGACAGATGGTTTCAACTGTATGTTCAAACTTCTGCATTCACGCACGCGAGCGTGTTTAGCACCATCGACTGGAAAGACGTGAAACGAAGGGAGGATCAGCGCCACATTGTGCACCGGCCTTTGTGCAAGACTGTGCTTAACAAATAAGGCTTCTCTCTGTCTGTCTGTCCGTCCGTCCGTCTGTCTGTCTGTCTGTCTCTCTCTCTCTCCCTCTCTCTCTCTCTCTCTCTCTCTCGCTCGCACACACACACACACACACACAGAGTGATAGTTTAATTTAAATCTCGGCCCATGGCGGGCGAATTTGTGGCTCTGCATACCGTGTTATTCATCTGATAAGCCCGCTAGGTGGGATGCGCCCGACCAGTGAGTAGCTCGCGGGGCGGACCCCGATGTTATCAGCCGCACAGAGAATGAGTCTCCCAACCTGTTGCCAGCCCACTCGCTTCCACAGCCCCTCCCTAATGAAATTATAACAATAACTTACAACTCTCAGTCTTGATCTTATCGGAAGTCCATTTCTTTCCTTCTCAGCTCTCTCTGTGATCGTTATTATGTTGTTTCCGTTTTGTCTTTGGCCAAGATAACCTGGTGGTGAACCCCGAGGTTTTTAACAACTTCCTGTGCACTCAGTCAAAACAGTGAAAGCGGCGGTGGCGGTTTTGTTGGGGGGGGGGGGGGGGGGGGGGGGGAGGGGAGAGAGTCCACGTGTGTTGCTCCGTTCATACAGTCGTCAGCCGCTGTCACTTCGGGCTTTGTTAGATTTGTCCCCGTTGGCACCAGAAGAAGCATGGTTCCCGCGTTCAGCTGTGCGAAGAACCCATTGAAAACTTACAGACGCTTAATGCTTAGAGTTATTTGCCATTCGTTCATTGTGTGTGTGTGTGTGTGTGTGTGTGTGTGTGTGTGTGTGTGATGTTAACCTTCTAACGGCGACATATGTTGGTAAATTGATTCGATTCTCTTGAACAGACAACGGATGGTCGGTCACAACTCGATTGGACGTCTTGTGAAGAACCAGAGATTGAAATAACAATAGAATGACTAATGCCTCCCATCAGTTGAAAAGTGCTTTGCAAGACGGACCTACTTAACGCTCCAAATACTCTGTCATGCCAATAACTGCCACGTGACAACGCCACTATTCGACTCTTTAAAAAAACTTCAACGAAAGTAATGGATCAGTTAGGAAACATATTATTTCAAAAGACGTAGAACTTGTTTTCTCAGGGTTCTTCCATGTGTTATACCTGTAACACTGGGTAGTGGAAGCAGCCTACGTCACCTGTGCTTTCAGTCACACAATCCTCACAGGACATTTGGATCACTGTACCAGCTTTCACACTTTGGTCTCTAATCGTTTGTAAAAGTCTGTGGCAAGTAGCGAAAATACTCCTCTTTGTTTGTTTGTTTTGTTATTGAAAATAAACAAACATACAAATTAGGATGAAATCAGATCTACATCATCTTCATCCAATTTGCTTTTTTTTTCAACGCAAAAAAATATACGTGGGGGGTGGGAAGTAGGGTTAGGGTGGTGGTGTTGGGGGTGAGGGGGGCAGGTTAGGATGGTGGTGTTAGGGATGAGGGGGGGGGGGGGGGCAGATTGGGGGAGAGGAGTAGAGAGGGACAGGGTGACGTCACACGGCGAAACAGCCCTACCTGTCTTCCAGTTCCACTTCACCACAGTCAGTCTGCTCCTGCGCCAGGTCGGCTCACCCACTACCCTGAATCTCCACCCCCACCACCCCCCCCCCCCCCCTCCCGGAGTGAACGTGGGGCAGGCACAGAATGGATCCTCCCTCCTTCAAGGCATTGATGGGGGCACTTGTCGGGGTCATTCCTGGGGCAGTCCCACATTACCCTCCCCTCTCCCCCCAGCAGGTGTGTGTGTGTGTGTGCGTGTATGTGTTTTTGGGGGGGGGGGGGGGGGCATTTTGGGGCGGAACCAAAATAGACCTTCCACCAACCGGGAAAGGGGGGAAGGGTGGATGGAGGGTCCACAGGGGAAGTAAACTTGGACAAATCCACAATGCCCCCCCCCCCCCCCCCCCCCCGGCCCCCCCCCCCCCCCCCCCCCCCCCCCTCAGGGAGAGTCCATTCGGGAATATGGTCCAGAATGTGGGTCACCTTGGGCCCTTCATCACACTAGGGCGGGGGGGGGGGGGGGGACTTCATTTGGATGGGGGTCCAGAATCCTCCTCTGCCCTTTACCCCCTCCCCCACTTTCGCCGCTGAACAGGGGAGGTATTTGAGGCGATTCAGAACACACACATACCCTTCTTTCCCCCAAAGGAGAGGCAATCAGTGAAGTGGTCTAGAAGGCCCTTCTTCAAGCACCATCAATTAACCGGGGACTTTGGCGACGGAACAAGACCCTCATCTTCCGAGACAGTTCACTTGCGTTGGTCCTGGCTGCCGGTCATTCACACTCAGGCTTACCTCGTCGCTGTCCCCCCACCGTCAGCTTGGGGGGTGGGGGGGTGGGGGGGGGTCAAAGTCTTAGCGGTTCTATGTGGCAACCCCACCAGATTTAACAAAAGAAATCTTTTAGGGGTGGGGTATGGATGACGAGGGGGTATGGGGAGGGTGGAGAAGTGTTTGAAGAACATCAAGGGGGTGGGAGAAACACAATTTTTCTTGATTATTAATGAGTCGAAAAATGCAACGAGTACGATGGATGTCACGTCATTCTTTTGTAAGCATGCTGGTTAGAGCTAGCGTCGAAATGTCGGTAACGTTCCCACATATCCTTGTCATCCCCGTCTTCCCCCAGCCAAATGACTGTCAGCTCTCAGATCATGTCGAGGACCAGACTTTGCAGAAAACAGGGCTTGGTATGGGAATCAAAGTGTGGCTGGCTGGAAGCGCGCGCAACAGGGCACCATTAAGCCCACGCGTGCACCGTTCGTTCTGGTCGTCATAATGATGAGCTACGACAAATGAAATGCTGGTTATTTGATCGTTCAGTTACGTGTTGGATTACTCATTTGTTGGTGGTAGCGCGAAGCTTCCATCGACCTGGCTTCTGTAGCTGTCTGTCGTCTGCTCCAGGCCCCGACCAGACACACCCTGGGTCTGTCTTTACGTTTTCCTCACTGGCTAACGGCAAACACGAGTTGCACTCACGGCCAAACACACTGACGGCCTTTGCCATGCTATTGTGTGTAAGGCAGAGCGACAGAGGCTGCAATGCCTCCCGTCCCCCACCCAGCCCCCTCCTCCGCCCCTTCCCCTCTACGACTCTCACTTCTCTGCCCATCAGCTGCACCGATAAGGTATCCCGGAATACATTGCAATGATCAGTATTGATTCGGCGCTCTGTTTACCCCAACACCAAAACCGAAACCGAAAATACATCACGAAATACATTTCCATGATAAAATATCGATGCCGCACTCTGTTTTAACACAATACCAAACCCGAAAAGATAGCACGGAAGGCATGCCTACGCATGTCAGTCTTGCTTCCACACTTTGTTCAAGATAATAGCAAAAAGGCTATAGTACTACTCCCCACCATTCTGTCTTTCCTTGTTCATTCCGGACGATGTAATGGGCCCGAAGACTGAAGTTCAGACGTCCCGAGGTCTATGTACTGCTCAGCTCCATGTTTGTCTCAGACAAAACGGAACGACGCCAGGACGCGTTTGCGGGCTAACTTTTCTGCGGGAGGCAAGAGTCTCAGGATAAAGTGTTCTCTGCTTTGCTAAAACCTGCGAGTTTTTTTTTCCCCTCGCTAATCATACTGTATTATTTGATTGATTGAGAGACACTTTGACACTTTTGACACTTTGATATTTTGTTGTCATTACCAAAGAGGTCTTTTGACAGGGGGGGGAGAGGTAACAGAACAATAACATTTCCCTCTTCCGTTTTAAGTAAAAAATAGGGGGGGGGAAGGATTGATGAGAGAGAGAGAGAGAGAAAGAGAGGGGGGGGGAGGGGAGGGGGAGAAAGAGAGCGAGAGGGAGAGGGAAGGAAGCGTGGACGTTGAAGGAGAGAGCGGGGCCGAGGGTTTGTGTAACACTGCCTACCGTTATACCCCGATGACCAGAAGAAGATCGATATCAAAATGGACCAGGGAACGACCATGCCATGTTGCATCCCCGATTCCAACGCCGCCATCACACACATGGGTACAGACTGCCACGTTAAACCAGCCCAGCTGTACAGATAGCCGTGGTCCAACTGATGTTTTGGAAACCTACTACCTGGATGAGGGGGAGTGGGGGGGGGGGGGGAGGGGGGAGGGGCGGGGGGGACAGACCGAAAAGGACGACGAAGATGGGGAAGGGGTAAGGTCTTGTTCGTGGTCCACGGGAGTAGGCTTACAGTGACTGCTTTGCTTTCCTGTCGATCTGCTAGTACCTGGCACGTTTGTTGAATGCGTCCAGCTCGAGCGGGGCACGCGCGGGCACCTGTTAGCCTGGCTGCGTGTGGGACGGTCGTGCAACGTGAACGGGAAGAGGCCTGCTGATAGAGCGAGCACAGCACGCGCGCGATCACCTGTTGGGCTGCCGATGAAAGGGCCAGATAAGATCAATGTTATTATGCTGGAGGAGATCTTATTGACTAGGGCGGCTTGCGGTTGGTCATGGCACGTGGCCACTTTCCGTTGCGGCGCATGCGCGCTCACACGTACCTTGTAGTGCGTCATTGCTGACAGTGATCCATTAAATGACAGTTTGGTAACAGACAATGCCGTTTGTCATCGTAATGCTCCTTATTTCTCTTTGTCCCACATCAATGCCGTTTGTCATAATAATGCTGCCTATTTCTCTTTGTCCTTCATCAATGTGTTTGTCATCGTTCCACTTCTAATTTCTCTTTGTCCTACATCAATGCCGTTTGTCATCGTAATGCTCCTTATTTCTCTTTGTCGCGCTTCAATGTGTTTGTCATCGTAATATTCCTTATTTCTCTTTGTCCTGTATTGATGTGTATCTCCGCCTGCAAGTTGGGGTACTTGCTGCTTGGCTCAGTGGGAAAGCACCTAGTTGCTATCAGATGTTGAGGGTTTGAATCCTAGTGGCGCCCAACAAACAAACAAACAAACAAACAAACCCCCCACCCCACCCCAGCACCATCCCCACGGTCTTGGGATGGTGATACCTGTCTGTCTCGTCACTTTTGGTGGGTCTGGACATCACACCTAAATGTAAACAGTGTGGATTGTAAAGCGCTCACAGCTTGGTCTATATCCCAGGATAGGCGCTATAAAAGTATTCACAATAATAATAATAATGATGATGATAATTATAATAATGTGGCTGTAAAGTTTTACCACCACCACCACCTCTCTCTCTCTCTCTCTCTCTCTCTCTCTCTCTCTCACACACACACACACACACACACACACACACGTCTAACAAAGCGGGGAAGAAGACTATCACACAGAGATCAAACCCACTAGTTGCCGAATGGTGACATTTCATAACCAGCTACTTCCCAACCACATGAACCGACCTCTCAATCTCCTGAAACGCATGTACTCATCTACTGGCACTCTGACATCCTCAGAACAAAGTTTGTGTCACGGGTCACTGAACTGACGAACAGAAAGAAAAAGGGCAACACGGAATCAACTCTGATGTTGTTTGATATTTCTCAGTATGTTAATTCATTCAGATATCTGTTAGCATTAATAAGATTTTATGTTTGATTTCGTTTGTTTAGCTGATTTACTGTTATTGTTCTTTTTTTTTCATTTGTGTGTGTGTTTTTTTCCATTTCTTGTTCTTAACTTCATGTGTTTAAAGGGTCATTTTCCTGTACGCGACAAATATATGTATTGATTTATTTCCTTCGATTTAAAATGTTTACCGTTTGTCCCCATCTCGAGAACTCAAACCCCCAGACTTTCGTACCGGCAGGTTTACCATTCGCGCAGTCTTCACCACTCGCCCACCGCGCCTTCTCATTTCTGTGGGAGCCTAGTTTCTGTACAGCATGGCTTTGAACCTTGGTAATCGCCAGCTGCAGCCGCTGATGTTGCTGCAGCATAGCGTCGCTCTCTGGGATCGTCCTCTGATGACATCACGGAACAGACAGTGGCCTAGTCTTGAATCAGCCAGTGCTGGACTTTGATCTGGTGACTCCACTGGTTTTAGGTTTGAGTACTAGACGACAAAGAACAGATTTCTTTCTTGTTCATTTCTGTATATCCCTTCACACACGCACACGCAGAGAGAGAGAGAGAGAGAGAGGGAGAGAGAGAGAGAGAGAGAGAGAGAAGGAGGAGAGAAAGAGAGGCGCACACACACACACACACACACACACACACACACACACACACACACTTTATCTCCATTTTCATAAACTAATTCATCCTGTCATTCACTCTTCTTAATACACTCTAATAATGATTATCCAGTAACATTCACACTGCCACATAACACATGACTCCCGCTATATCTATGGTCATCTGTGAACACACACACACACACACACACACACACACACTTTATCTCCATTTTCATAAACTAATTCATTCAATCGTTTACTCTTCCTAACACACTCTAGTGATGGTTACGCAGTAAAATTCACACTGCCACCCAGCACATAACTCCCCGCCACATGTATGCTCATCTGTGAACACAATGGGTGAACGCTGCAGTCTCTCTGTCTCCATCACACGGAAGTGAACGACATTGCACCGATCATGTAGCCCGACCTGTTGTCATTGTATTTATGAGTGACAGAGGCAGGGTAGAAACCTAGTTCTAACAACACAGGGTAGAAACCTAGTTCTAACAACACAGGACACAAACCCAGTCCTAACAATACAGGACACAAACCCAGTTCTAACAATACAGGACACAAACCCAGTTCTAACCATACAGGACACGAACCCAGTTCTAACAATACAGGACACGAACCCAGTTCTAACAATACAGGACACGAACCCAGTTCTAACAATACAGGACACAAACCCAGTTCTAACCATACAGGACACAAACCCAGTTCTAACCATACAGGACACAAACCCAGTTCTAACAATACAGGACACAAAACCTAGTTTTAACAATACAGGACACGAACCCAGTTCTAACAATACAGGACACGAACCCAGTTCTAACAATACAGGACACAAACCCAGTTCTAACAACTAACAATACAGGACACAAACCCATGTTCTAACAATACATGACACAAACCCAGTTTTAACAATACAGTACACAAACCCAGTTCTAACAATACAGGACACAAACCCAGTTCTAACAATACAGGACACAAACCACGTTTTAACAATACAGGACACAAACCCAGTTCTAACAATACAGGACACGAACCCATGTTCTAACAATACAGGACACGAACCCAGTTCTAACAATACAGGACACAAACCACGTTCTAAAAATACAGGACAGAAACCTAGTTTTAACAATACAGGGTAGAAACCTGGTTCTAACAATACAGGACAGAAACCTAGTTCTACCAATGCAGAGTAGAAACCTCATCAGTCGGGAGGGGGTCGGCATTCTCCTTCTCTAAAGACTCGACCAGCGGACAGTTAAGTCACTCGTCTTTCTTCTCTCCCTTTCCTTCGTCATGTGTGTGTGTTTGATTAGTAGACAGAAAGCCTTCAGGGTCCAAACGCGTCGCTTCTGTGCCGTCATCTGTTTTGCTCCATTGGTTTTGGTAACAGAACTTTCATCTTGTTTTGGCTTCACCTTCCCCTGCAGTAGTTCCACATTCAGTCTGGCATCAAGATCTGCTGAAGTGAAGGACACACACACGACTGCTTCATCTTCAGCGCCTCGGTCGCCTCGCCATTCCAAATGTGGCATTATCCCTCAAAAGGGCGATCCCTTCCAGAAAAAAAAAATGTCATTGTACTTAGCGTGGCAGCTAGTTAGTATCTGATTGGTTACCCCAGATATGTAGGTCAACATGAAGACGAGACAATATGCTTTTTTTACATTTCAAAATGCCTTGAAGATGGCTCATGAAAGTGACAACGTCATTATCAGTTCAGAACTTATAAACACATATTGATTGTTTTGACCTAATCCCATTAAGAGAATGTTTTGTTTTTTTTTAAAAAAGGAAAACCACAAGGAAAATACATACATTTGGGCGTTCTCCATCAGGGACCGACACTCACGCCCTGTACAAAGGAAGTGATGAGAAAACTGTACGGCTGTGTATCATAGTTTGTACTGCATACTCATCAATCATTGGTGCAAATCAAACCGCACGTGAAACTATCAGCTGCCTCACAGCGATCGACACAACATCCGTCCGTTGTCAGCTAAAGAAGTAGGCACGCCAGTTAATAAACGCAGAGAGGTTTCTGCCAATTTATATCTATACGCCTACGGCGCGAGTCCACAGATATACATCACTTCTCTACAACAAACACTGTTGGGGTTTTTCCTCTCGTTTTGTTTGTTTGTTTGTTTGTTTGTTTTCTTTTTTTTTTTTTTTTTTTTTTTTCTTTTTTTTTTTCGTTTACAATATCTCTTGCCACTGTTCAGTTGCGGCCAATGCATGTGTGTGTTAGTTTACTAATTACACCCCAAACGTCGGTTGAAATTGAGTTTTAGACCATATCCGTTCAAAGCCATTGAAATCTTGCAGACTACAACTCAACATGGCCGATAGAAGAACTCGGAATTGCAGCGATGGCATACTTGGCTTTGGGGGGTGGTTTCCTCTCGTGACACCACGATGACGTCATACAGAGCTCAGACTTTACAACGAAGGGCGATACGTGGATCGGAGGTCAGTCAGACTGGTAGCGGCGATTTGTCCAGCGGCATGTCATTTTACAATCTTAATGTCCAGCGGTTGACAGCATTGTCGTCGGCTAGGATCGCAGCAAAGAATTTGAAAACTGTGCTTGTCACCCAAGTGTGCCCTTTTCCATTCAGGCACTCAAGCTTCGTAGCCGTTGCTAAGGAAGGAAAAGGCCGAGACCCCGTGGGTGGAAAGGCATGGAACAAAGTAAAAAGGTAGAGAAAAGTGAGTGAAGGTGGAGAGAAAAAAAAAATAGGAAAAGAGAAGGGGTAAGAAAAAGTGAGAAAAGTTATTACAAAAAAAAAAAAAAAAAAAAAAGCAGAAAAGATAGGAAAAGGCAGAAAACTGTCGGGAAAGATTAAAACAAAAGCAGGAGCAGGGAGAACTGAAAAAAGGTAGGGGGAAAAAAGGTAAATAAACGGATGAAAAGACAGGCAAAAAAAATCGAACGGTTAAGAAAAGGCGGGGACAAAGAGAAAGAATGGTGAAAAGCAGGATATGGTATGACCATGTATTATAACACTGAGAAAAGTACGAAAAGATGTCAGAAACATATGTAGGTAGAAACAGGAACAAGACAGAGAAGATTGGAAAACCGGAAAAGACTAAGAGAGAAAAAACACATGTACGGAAAAACAGGAACAAGAGAGAGAGAAAGATAGGAAAACCCGAAAAGACTGGAGAAAGGTAAAGGGGAGAAAAAGGGGAAAGGTACAGAATGTAGAAGGAAAAGATCGGCAAACGTAGGAAAACATAGGGGGAAAATGGGAAAGGATAGAAATATGCTGAAGGGGGGAACAGGGGGGGGGGGGGGGCTGAGGTACATTCGTAAAAGCTACATGAAATAGGAAAGGGGAGGGTAAAGTAGGAAAAGCTATTTGAGGGGGAAAAAATAGGAAGATGCAAAGTTGAAAAGTTGGCAGGGAAATTAGGAAAAAAAAAGAAGGGGGAAAACTGATGTCTGAAAGCCCCTTCCCCCCCCCCCCCCCTCCCTCCCCCACATGAAGAGGCAATGCCGTCGCCTCAGTGATGGATTAGCTGTGAGCCGTGCTGCACGTGCCGCAGTGACAGGCGCCAGGCTGAAGTGGACAGTCAGCTGATGCTATCTGCAGGCAGCGCGATGTCACACAGACTGCACCAGGGAGCTGATGGCTGGCCGCCGCCTGCACGCCCTCTGTTGACTTAGCTGCTGACTGCCTCCACTCGTCATCAACACGCTGCACTGGCCGAGTGTGAAGATACAGACAGACAGATACACAGACGGATGCACAGACCGATGGATAGATAGGTAGACTGACGGACAGATAGATGTATACACCGATATGTATATAGACAGATAGATTGATAGATAGATGCACAGACCAACATGTATAGAGATAGATAGACCGACAGACAGACAGAGATACACAGACCGGTGGATATAAACAGGTACACATTGAAAAGTGTAAAACTGCATGCACTTTGCGGCACTTTGTTTTCACTTCCTACATTTTCCAGAGAAAAAAGATTTCATAAATAAACCATGATTATGTTTAACGGTAAAAATCCTCACCGTAACAGGGAAGCGCGCGCGCGCGCGCGCACACAACACACACACACACACACACACACAGGGGAGAGAGAGAGAGGGAGGGATGGAGAGAGAGACAGACAGTCTTTCTGCTGTGTGATATTCAAATACTCTGGTCAGTTAGCAGAGCTGTGTACTGACACACAGTTCACGCATAATGACAGTTTAGCGGTTTGTTGATCGTCAAAAGTCTAATCGGAAATGACCAAGTCGCAAGAAATGGACACACACACACACACACACACACACACACCTACAGGTGGATGATGGAGAGACCGACTGTCCAAACAGTCCTTGTTTTCCACTAATCAGATCTCAGCTGAACGCTGCTGCTTTCCTGACAAAGTGAGCAATAAACGTTTGTTCATAAAATCATGCTGACTGTTAAAAAAAAAAATATGTTTGGTCACACACACACACACACACACACACACACACACACACACACACAGACAGACACACACACACACACACACACACACACACACACACACCACTCCATCGACAACTAGCAGCTACCATGGCCACAGTTATGAACACACGTGCGACTCAAGAGCGCACAATCAGCAACCATCGGAGAACCGAAACTGAAACAATCAATCAGCAGTCAAAGACAACATCACGGCGCCAAACAGGTGGTTGCAGTTGCCCGGAGAGCAACTGGCGAGGACAAAGTGGCGGCGGCCACAGTGGGTTGACAGGTCCTGATGAAGTGATAGTCGTGCAGAGGGGGGTGGGGGGGGGGAGTGGGGGAGGGGCGCGCAGTGTGGCGGGAGGGAGGGGGAAGGGGGAGGGGGAGCGGCATCCCGTTAAGGGTGGACAGCCAGAGATGGCGGCGCTGATTGAGTCGTGAGGGTGAGATTGGATTATGGCCGATGAGAAACTCGATTCATCGGCTGCCATACATCATACGGATCATTTCGTTTAGCCGGTCTGTTTGCCCCGCGAAGCGCCAGATACTGATTTGAGCGATACAGAAGTGTTGTTGGGGTACAGCAGTTTTGGGATTCAATCCTTCCTGTTTCAGATATTATTGGACCAACGAACCGTTCCATTTTCGCTTGTTGGCTTGACACAGTCAAGAAAAAAAACAACACAACCAAAGAGCCAATTAGGAACAAAATTAATGAAATGAATTCAGATGTACTTGGCATTCTAAATCACCAAAGACATGTCATCTACTAGTGCATCAGCCATAACTAGACGTAGCATATGGAATTAGGGTATTTACCTCTTACTTTATAAACTTATAAGAATAAGCCTACGAGTGTCTGTGTGTGTGTGTGTGTGTGTGTGTGTGTGTGGGATCTCAGTGGTAGATACTTCCAACATTTGGGAGTGCTTTGTGTTATATCAACCCGTGTGTGTGTGTGTGTGTGTGTGTGTGGTGAGGAACTGTGCCCAAGTTTCTGGTGTTTTGTGTGTTTATTTGATAGGGGAAAGCATCGACGGAAAATATGTTTCGCTTGTGCGGGCTACCCACCGAAAAAAAACAACAACAACAACAACAAAAAGGAAGGATCTTAGAGACTTGTGCCTGCGCTGACCTGTTGAAGAAAACAGTGCAGCTTGCACACTTGCTGAGCGGTGAACAGAGCTCAGGGACATTGGTCACCTGGAAGATGTACAGCTCAAGCAGAGAGGAAGACCTGTGGACGGTGCCGTAGTTACAGCGAGGCTCTGCATGAACGCATGCCTCCTAACGATGAACAAGTAGGGTAACTCTCGCTCCCGTAAGAAAACCTAACACAGAGTATCTCTTATTCAAGACCGGCACAGCCTTTTAAACTTGATTAAAGTCAGACAAATACAAAGACGAACAATTTAATAGTAGGGGAAAAACAAGCGCAGGCCAACAACCCCTCCGTAAAATGCCTCCTAGTTTTCGTCACAGACACAGGGGGTGTCTTGTGTCATTGTAAACTGAAGACTACGGCTAGTCATAATAAAGAGAAAGTCACCAGGTAAGCCAAGGAAATAAGATGAAAGGTGAGAAAAAAAAAGAAAGATGAATGTTCTTCAGCTAAAGAAGATTATGATGATTGATATGTTTTTCATCTGTCAAGAACTTTTCAACCGGTTAGTATAGGGGGATACAGTCTCTTTGTTGAGAAGGGCCCAAACACAGTCTGTGGTTCGGATATTGACGAAAGCTCGCAGGTGGAAGAATTGTTCTAGGTCTGTGAGGACTGAAAACCTTGTTTATGAAAACGATTACTGTTCATGCGTGGCACTGTGGGTTCGAGCTTTAGGAGAAAAAAAGATTTTGTTTTTTTTTAG
>JADBJO010004177.1:0-2500 GCA_016801955.1 Conus betulinus | reverse complement strand
CAAAACAAAACAAAAAAAAACAAACAACAAACAAAAAACAAAAAAAAAAACAAAAAAAAACAATAATTACAAATGAATTCTTTTAAGGTGACCAGCTATGATAATCATGATAATCTTACAATTGGCTTACAAGAGTACGTATTAATCATCATATCAATTATCGCACAATAGCTCTTAAAAATTCTTATTAGAACACAGAAAATAAATCCATAATTACAGCAATCGCTGAAACTACCTGTCTTGTTACACACTCCCCGTCCCCCCCCCCCCCCCCCCCCCCCCCCCCCCCCCCCCCCCCCACACACACACACACCACACACACTTTCTTCAACATTGTCAGATAAAACAGTTTCAACTTTTTTTTTTCACTTTCTTTAACACCGTCAGTATGATAATCTGAACATATTTTTCTGCTTTGTTTGACGTTGTCAGATCTGAACATATTTTTCTGCTTTTGTTTGACGTTGCCAGACAGGATAGTCTGAACTTCTTGTTTGTTTGGTTTTTGGTTTTTTCGCTTTCTTTGTCAGATAGGACAGGATGGACATTAATCTGCTCTCCCTCAACATTGTCAGATACGACAACTTCCACATTTTTGTCCCATTGACAGATCCGGAACTTGAACATCATCTTTCACTTTCTTTAACATTGTCAGATAGGACAAATTGAGACATGTTCCAATTTTCTTTAATTAAGATTGTCAGGGAGGACAGTTTGAACATCGTTTATCCACGTTCTTTAAACACGTCAGACAGGAAAAACTTAAAATTTTTTGTCCTATTTTCTTTAACACGTCAGGTAGGGGGACAGTTGAACCTTTTTATCCACTTTCTTTAGCACTGTCAGGTCGGACCAGTTTGAACTTTTTTATCCACTTTCTTTAACATTGTCAGGTAGGACAGTTTGAACATTTTTAATCCACTTTCTTTAGCACTGTCAGGTAGGACAGTTTGAACTTTTTATCCACTTTCTTTAACTAACATTGTCAGGTAGGACAGTTTGAACATTTTTTATCCACTTTCTTTAACTAACATTGTCAGGTAGGACAGTTTTGAACTTTTACATTTTTATCCACTTTCTTTAACTAACATTGTCAGGTAGGACAGTTTGAACATTTTTATCCACTTTCTTTAACTAACATTGTCAGGTAGGACAGTTTGAACATTTTTATCCACTTTCTTTAACTAACATTGTCAGGTAGGACAGTTTGAACATTTTTATCCACTTTCTTTTAACTAACATTGTCAGGTAGGACAGTTTGAACATTTTTTATCCACTTTCTTTAACTAACATTGTCAGGTAGGACAGTTTGAACATTTTATCCACTTTCTTTAACTACTTGTCAGGTAGGACAGTTTGAAACATTTTTATCCACTTTCTTTAACTAAACATTGTCAGGTAACAGTTTGAACATTTTGATACACTTTCTTTACATTGCAGGTAGGAGCAGTTTGAACCATTTTATCCACTTTCTTTAACATTGTCAGGTAGGACAGTTTGAACATTTTTATATCCACTTTCTTTAACATAAACATTGTCAGGTACACAGTTTTGAACATTTTGACTTTCTTTAACTAACATTGTCAGGTAGGACAGTTTGAACATTTTTATCCACTTTCTTTAACTAACATTGTCAGGTAGGACAGTTTGAACATTTTTATCCACTTTCTTTAACTAACATTGTCAGGTAGGACAGTTTGAACATTTTTATCCACTTTCTTCTTTAACATAACATTGTCAGTAGGACAGTTTGAACTTTTTTATCCACTTTCTTTAACTAACATGTCAGGTAGGACAGTTTGAAACATTTTTATCCACTTTCTTTAAATAACATTGTCAGGTAGGACAGTTTGAACATTTTTATCCACTTTCTTTAACTAACATTGTCAGGTAGGACACAGTTTGAACATCTTATCCACTTTTGGACTTTAACTAACATTGTCAGTAGGACAGTTTGAACAGTTTTTATCCACTTTCTTTCAACATTGTCAGGTTAGGACAGTTTGAACATTTTTATCCACTTTCTTTAACTAAAACATTGGTAGGTTTGGACAGTTTTAACACATTTTAACATTGTCAGGTAGGACAGTTTGACATTTGTTATACTTTAACTAACATTGTCAGGTAGGACAGTTTGAACAGTTTTTATTCTTTTTCTTTTCTTTTACAACATTGTCAGGTAAGGACAGTTTGAACATTTTTTAATCCACTTTCTTTAACATTGTCAGGTAGGACAGTTTGAAACATTTTTATCCACTTCTTTAACTAACATTGCAGGTAGGACAGTTTTGAACATTTTTATCCCCTTTTCTTTAACTAACATTGTAGGTTAGGAAAACAGTTTGAACATTTTTATCCACTCTTTTTTAACGAACATTGTCAGGTAGGACAGTTTGAACATTTTTTATCCACTTTTTAACTAACATTGTCAGGTAGGACAGTTTGAACATTTTAGCCACTTTCTTTAACTAACATTGTCAGGTAGGACAGTTTGAACATT
>JADBJO010004176.1:279002-291144 GCA_016801955.1 Conus betulinus | reverse complement strand
CTGTGTCTGTGTTTTGTTTCTTCTACCCGGTGTCGTTTGTGGTGTTGTGCTATCCGTCGTGGAGTAAAGGACTCGCACTTGTCGCGTGTGTTGTAAATGCGTGTAGTGGTCCTACCGGATCAAACACGGAGGAAGACCGGTTTTGGCCATGGAACGTCTTCTTAACGGGTATGTGTGGGGTGTGTGTGTGTGTGTGTGTGTGTGTGTGTGTGGTGTGCGGTGTGTGCGCGCGAGCGCGCGCGCGTGTGGTTGGGTGTGTGGTGTGGTGTGTGTGTGTGGTGTGGTGGATGTTTCTCCTCGTTGTTTTTGGTGACATGATGAAATATCTGTTATGAAAGATGTGGAAATTATGAATACATGTTGAAAATAAGACTACTACAGTGCGGTGGGTCATTTCATGGTTGAGGCGTGATCGTCCGTGGTTGGTAGCTTTTGGTTTGTTCAGCCAGTCGGGAAGCAGATTACAATCAAGCAAGGCTCTAAAAGCTTCGTCTTACTGTTTTCAGAGGTTGTCTGGTCTGTCTGACCTGTATGTTCTCTCAGGTCGGTTGGCTGTCTCTCACACTCTCCTTATCTCTCACTTTCTCTGCCTCAAGAGGTCGACTAACCAAACCTAGGTCCAACGTTTTCTCTACATGGTCAGTCGGGCCACCAAAACTCTGTCTGTCCACTGCCAAAAACCCACAATCTCTCACAGATCTCTCGCCTCACCCTGGCTTCTCTCTCTCCACACAACCAACACCACACACTCACACACTTCATTCACTGGCTTACACTGCCACACCACAGTAACACACACACAAACACAACAACACACAGATGGGTGACCATGATTATTTTGGCACAACATACACACATGGAGTTAGGGGGTGGGTGGGGGGAGGGGGGAGGGGGGGGGGGGGGGGGGGGGGGGGGGAAAAGAGGACGGTCGCCGAACTCTCTTTCGGATGTCCGTCATCTTTCTCTCTGAATCGTTTCTGACAGACACACCAAGAGTCAACATGACACACCACACTATGACGCGGAAGCATAATGAAGCCACTACCTTTGTCGCTTAGCTCAGTCTGCTTCACACTACACACACACACACTTTTTTCTTAACTCTCTGTCTGTCACACACAGTTCTTTTGATGATGAGTCCTGTAAGTTGTCAGTTAAGCTGTCTTGCGTACTCTTTGTCTGTCTGTGCTGCGTCTATACTCTCTGCTCTCTGGTCTCTCTCTCTTATCTCGAGATCTCTCCTCTCTCTCTCTCTCTCTCATTCCATCGTATCTAGGGGCGGGATATATCATCTATCTACTCTATCTATATGCTCGAGTATCTATATCTTATATCTTTATTTCTCCCCTCTCTCTCTCCTCTCTCTCTTCTCATCTCTCTCTAGGCGTCTCTTTGGTAATATTTACACAAAAAACATATTCATTCATTCATTCATTCATTGCATTTGATTCATTACATCTATTCATTTCATTCCGTCTCTCTCCTCTCATCTCTCTCCTCGTCTCATGGTCTCTCTATCTCTCTCTCCACTCCTCTCTCTCTATACTGCTTCTCTCTTCTCTCTGCTCTCTATCTATTGGGTTTTTTTTCGCGGCTATTGACACCATTCAGATCCCCCCACAACACAGACTTGTGTTCTTTCCTCGTGACTAATGTATACACTTGGCGCGGTGTTTCCCCTAGTTCCTTGGCATCCGGTGACTGTTTTGCCAAGACCTGGACATCTGGAATTTCATACAAGGGGCTTTGTCTGTATGAAGTATACTATGTATTACGGGCCAGTATATGTTATAAGGACACAATCAGCCGTGTCTCCCTGATGAGTCCGATCCAGCGGGACGAAAGGCATCGGAGCAGGCGGACACAATAAAAATCTGTCTTCGGGAGGGATTGCGAGAGGTTTTTCATGCAGTAGTAGTGAAGGGGTTGTTTTCATATTTATGATATACATTTTCCCATTTATTTCAGATTGTCCCTTACATTTTATACTGTTTGCGTAATGTTTTTAGTTTTCAACAACTTTTTTCCTCTCCAAACTTTCGTTTTGTTTAATTCTATTACCTTTCGCTGGCTGCTTTGGGGGTGCTGTTGCATTCTTTTTCGAACCCTTGGCGGTCGGAACACCACAGAATTATGGACTGTGGTGTGTCTCTATCTGACGCCAAGAGCACAGACACAATCAGCCGTGTCTCCCTGATGAGTCCGATCCAGCGGACGAAAGGCCTCGGAGCAGGCGACACATATAGATCTGTCTTCGGGAGGGATTGCGATAGTTTCTTCATGCAGCTAGTGAAGGGGGTTTCATATTTATGATATACATTTTCCCATTTATTTCATCTTCAAGATTAATGTATCTTTAAAGAAAAGAACAAATTTACGTCACATAAATTATATTCAGAAGCTCTTTCAGAACGAGCTGGATAAATTAAAATTAAATAGTGTAGGCATTTGAACGGCTTTCAATTCTCTGTTGAAAAAAAAAAACATTTGGGACTCTTCAAATTCTCTATAAAGAACCGGAAAAAGGAAAAGAACACTTTTTGGGTCAGGGAAGGGAAATTTTATAAAGACAGTGTTTCATGCACTGTCCCAAATAAAACGTCCTATGCTACTCAAAATATTCATGTATCTAAAATTGAAAATAGAAAGATTTACTAGTAATAAAAAATTTTAAACTAAGTAAGTTGACATAAATAAATTGTTAGTCATCTAAACGTATTCAAGGACCTAAATTTTTTTTTGCACTCTCCGCCCCCTACTACACTGGTACGAACACATATTACTACGGAAAGGAAAAATTTTATAAACTTGAAGTAAAATTTTTAGGCGTCCTACTCTTACACCAAAAACTAAACTGGGAAAAAAAAAATAATATAGACTCGATAGTTACTAAAGCGGTTTTAAAAAAGTTTGAATTTTCTAAAAAATTGTCAGTCACTCTCCATGGGGGACAGGATCCCAAAGTTTTGTTGCATTTAGCAACCAGTCTTGTACGATCAAGATTGACTTACGGACAGGAGGTATTCTTTTCAGCTCCCCGCGATCGCATTTAAAGAAACTTCAAAGAATTGACAGTAAAGCTGTAAAGTTGGCCCCCTGGGTGTACCTGTGCACACACTAAGTCCTCTGAAGTTTATAAGATAGCAGGCCTTTTGCCACTTGATGAGGAAAGGAAAATAAGTTCTGTAAAATATGTAGTGAGACGGATTGCCGTGGACGACCTTGAAGAGTTAAATACACACGATCCGACATTGATTTTTCGAAAAAAAATAGCAAACAGAAAAAAATTCAAATTTTAGAGACGCTTCGTTTCATATGTTTCTAGCGCCTCGCGTACTGGTTTCCGCCGGTACCCCCTTGGGACTAACTAACGGAAGTAAAAGTTAACATTTTTTCTTCTGATCTTTTAGGTAAGGGTCATTCCATATTTACAGCTGAACTTGTTGCTGTCCTGATGGCATTAAATTATTTAATTTCCTTGCCAGTCTCAATATTTAATATCCTGTTTTGTGTTGATTCACAGTCAGTATTAAAAAGTTTGCATTGTTTTGAAAATACACAGAGAGAGGAATTATTATTTGAGATTAAGTACATGTTGCACTGTCTTTACATGAAAGGTACTAATGTTGTATTTTCGTGGGTCCCATCGCAACACCTCCTTCATTTTTAACGATCAAGCAGATAGAGCAGCAAAAAAGGGGAGCAAAGAATATATTAGGTAGTATTAAGGTTGACTGTCCTTTGTCACACAAGGAAATTAGTCATATCATCGAAAAGGGATTTCTGGAGTCAATACAATTCCTCATCAAAAACCTCGTCAGCAAACTCTGTCAAACTTTGTGTCGATTAGCCGACCGGTTTCAAGCCTGGCTTTTAGACTTTTATGTAATTCCCTACGAACCAAGTATTGCCAGACTGTTAAGTGTGTATGTCGTGGGGATCTTTCAGTTTCAAACATGTGATTTTTGATTGTGAACTAACGAAACCCTTTTTGAATGGTGTTATACCAAGTGCTGACACTGGGCATGTTAATGTGTTTGACTTTCTTAGATTCGTTACCAGTTATTTCTCTTGTTAAATTAACGAGACACCTTTTGGAAAGTCCATTAAGGAACATTTTATAATCATAATCGTAAGTTAGATAACTTAGTTATTTTTCTATAATTTTTCATAGTTACTGTCCTATAATTCATCTGTCCTTTATTTTTGTTCTATGTAAACCACATCGTCCTCTTCTCTTCTTTTAAGATAATAGTCTAAAATTGTAAACACTATGTTATTTAGACGTCTGCAATCACCTATATGTGTGACGAGACGTAAAACAGAATTCCTTCCTACACACACACACACACACACACTCTCTCTCTCTCACCGATATATTTACGATGTACACGCGTGTGCAATTTCGTGGGGGAAGAGGAGGGGGAGGGGGGGGTTGCATATATACACATGACGTGTGTCTGAATGTTAAAAACCTTTGCAACGTTCTAGATAGTACACATCCGTGAACATGTTTGTTTCTATTTTTATATATAATTGGTGCTTCTGTCCGTTCGTGTTTGTGTGATTATAGTTGCTCTTTACGTAATTCTTTCTTTTTGTTCTCTTTCTTTCTTTCTTTTTTTAATTATTATTATTATTATTATTATTATTATTTTTAAACCATTTATGAGAGATGTGTTCAGACATTACTACACACAACACAGAATGGAGGGATAAGGAGGGGCTGAAGCGGTTGTTGCCTGGGATGGGTCGAGGGTATTGGCTGTGACAACAACAACAACAAACACAAATGGAAGGTTTGATGTTGCCCTGCCATGAGAGTTCCGTGCTCTCCTTGTCTCCCTCTGAAACACTACACTACACTACATTACACTACACACACACACACACACACACACACACACACACACACACACACACACACACACAGAAGCATAGAAGCACAGGAAGGGTTGGAGAGAGAGATTATGTTACACAATGCCTTATTCTGTTCAGGATCAGCCATGACACAAATTGTGCTGTCAGACCATCACCGTCTTCTTTCCTTTCCCTGTGCGTGTGCGTGTGTGTGTGTGTGTGTGTGCGTGTGTGCGTGTGTGTGTGGTGTGTGTGTGTGTGTGTGTGTGTGTGTGTGATTCATCTTCCATGTTATCAAGAATTTTCCTTATCATATTGTTTGAAACGTGCAATCAAGTCAAAACGAAAACAACATCGAAGTTTTAAACCGAAGAGTGTGACAGACAGCCTTCCGTTTCATGAAATAACAGAAACACTTTTATTCTTCCGTTTAATGAAATGACAGGAACGCTTTCATTCATCGTTTGGCTGTTTTTTGACTGGCATAATTTTTATGATAACTACATACCACTGGGAGAATGAAGGGTGAAGGGCAAGTGGGACGGATGGGGAGGGAAAGAAGAAGCAGGCAGATTTTCTTTGCAAGGTGAGAATGGTGGTCGGATGCTGCAGTTCCGAAGCGCCACCTTGTGTGAAAAATTTAGGGCATGTAGCAGGCTCAACGAACATTTACAGATGTGCAGAGAATTGTCGTAAAGAAGAGAGAGAGAGAGAGAGAGAGAGAGAGAGAGAGAGAGAGAGAGAGAGAGAGAGAGAGCGCGGGGGGGAGGGGGAGGGGGCGCTCGTAGGGTGAGGATGGAGCGATAATGAGTGGAGAGAAAGTTGAGTAGGGGGGGTGGAGTGTGGGTGGGAGAAGGGAGGGGCGGGGGAGGGCGTTCCGCGGCGTCCTGTCGATATAATTCATCTCTTTCACCTTTCAGGGTGAAAGCGCAATAATTATTATGTGCTCCTAGTGACTTTTGTTCAGGCAGACATGTAGCTGTCCGTCTCCTTTCACAGTGTATGCTGTTGTCGACTTGTTCTGAGTGTTTGTCGTTAGCTAGCACTGATGTAAGGACACATCTGACTTCTGATAAAGCTTATATTACCGATTTTGTTGGGTGAGTCGGCTTTGTATTTCCCACCATGATTTGCAGACACGTGAAAATGCTGAAACAATTACAATTATAGTGGGTTTGTTTTGTTTTGTTTTTGTTGTTTTAAAGATCTTTAATTGTTGAAACCAGTAATGAATAAGACTGGTTTATATGGTGCATAGACAGTTTTATTTGATGCATAGATTGTTTTCTTTGTGCTTCAATGCAGCTCCACTTGCAATATTAGTCTTTCTTATCTGTGTTTAGTAACATGCGTTGATATGCATCTGTGGGTGGTGCTTAGTGAGCTCCTTCTTTAAATAACCTAGAATACTTGCAGAAAATGGTCCAATCTTTATAAAAGAAAAGTACAGCTTGGTATTTGCAGAAAATATGATTTAGCATTAAAAGCTTTCGAGGGTAAAGCAAATCTGTAAGTGATCAGTTTTTGTAATGTTAAAAATGTTGCTCAAAAGCTGACTGTAGACTTACAGTCTTTACTATTTAGTGACAATATTATTATGCTTCCCATTTAAGTTAAATGTTTTGTTTGTATTTGCTATGAAGACCCCAGTATTAATGTTTACAGTGGACCCACATGCGTATGCACAAACTTGAGCACCAGTGCGCACACACACACACACACTCACACGCGCGCGCACACACACACGCACACACACACACACGCACACACATGATATACATATGCTCCAATCTAACAAACAAAAAAACACCACACACACATAAGAAAGAACAAACAAACAAACAAACCAGCTAACCAAACCAGCCAACCAGCCAAATTGACAAAAAGTATTTTCACAAAAAAAGACAAAAATTATGTTCCTGTGAGCCACACAGTATTCCATATATACAAGAAATTGTGTTAACAAGTTAAAGTTTCCAGGTTGGAGTTTACAGACTGGTACCATGGATCCACTCAGAAACTGATTTGGTTCCATGACAGATCTGCACATAATGGTGAATGGATGTATTCTTCATCCACGCTCAATTTTGTCTCCATGTTCGTAAAAACTCGGATCTATATTTTTTGTGTAATCATGCTTAAATGACACAAACAAGGAAAACTAGCCTTTTTTTTTTTTTTGGTTGAAGGTGAGAAACAGCCAGTGGCAACAGAAGTTTTGAGTCCTTGTCTGATCACCCATTGATACATGATTTACATATCAGGTGATTGTTTGTGATTGTCTTTGAATGTCTGTTTTCATTCACATTCAACTGAGTCTCCTCCCTACCTCCCTCTCTCTCTCTCTTGGTCTATTAAAGTGACATATGTTTAACTTAGGAGTGCACTCTCTCTCTCTCTCTCTCTCTCTCTCACACACACACACACACACACACACACACACGCACTCACACACAACATCTACTAAGTTTTAATTTTTTTTATATCAAAATAAAATCAGTTCCCTCGTATAGCTCTGGATTGTAAGGTTTTCAGCAGAATGATGAAATAAAAGAAAAAAAAAATTCAGAATAAAATTTGTAAAGTGCTACTTGGATCAGGCAGATATACTTAGAACAATATTGCTATGCTGGTAGATATCATACTGAAATTGATGGCTTTGTATGAATGTTTAAATACTGGATGAATTACATGATATGTCCGAAGATAGGTTTCCTAAAGAATGTTACAAGAACATGACAGTTCATGAAGAACAAACTGGATAACATACTACATGACAAAAATGTAGTGTACTCAGGGCTTTGGATATGCCTTTTGTTCATGCGTTTACACAAGAGGCTCACAACCTAAATTGGCATGATTTCCTTTTGAAATATCCAAGCTATGTAGAGTATCATCCTGATATACTTGGAGCAAATCATGTATGTGAAATACAGCTCTTGAACTGCTTTGAGTGGTCTGAATAAACAAGTTACCTTTGTATGGAGTATCAGAGTATGGAAAACCATTGTCAAATTTGTCCTGCGCCCAGTATGATGGCCAAAAAAACTGAAGATATTTGTCACTTCTGCTTTGTTTGTCCAAATTATACTTGACTAGGGAAAAACGTTTGTTCCATTGTATTTTTATAGGTTGCCATCAGATTTTGAAATGAAGCACTTGTACATTAATTTCAATGAAAAGTGACGCTGAAATCTCTGATTTATAGATCTTCAATGGGGGTATTTGTGTACAGACTCCACCACAAGAGTTGCCTGGTATCTATTAAAGAAAATGAGGTGGAGTAAAGATACTCAGTGCCCATTAGCAAATGGTGTGAATCAGCAAGGTAAGAGCTAGTAATGCTGCAATCTAATTCAGTCTCTTCCTGGGAAAATAGGAATCTTTCATGATTCATTCATAAATCAGGCTTCTTTTGACATTTAATCTTTTCCTTCTTTCTTTTTTCTTTTACTGTTTTTTTTTCTTTCTTTTTTTTCCCCTTCAAAAAGCATTTTTTTTTTAGAGTGTGATTTATTCACAGGTGAAGAATTTGTAAATGACTCCTGATGTCTTACCTTTCCTTTTTTTTTTTTTTTTTTTTTTTTTTTACCGTGTGATTTATTTTGAACAAGCTGGAACACATTGGACATTTATGATGAAATTGGAATTAACGTTCCAGCGGCGTATTACTGCTATTCTCCCTCCCTCCCCACTTCCTCGATTTCCCTTCTCATACCCTACACCTGCATCCTGGCTTTTGGCGACCACCTGTTTTGTCAATGCACGACTAGGAGAGTCAGTCACATGGACTGTTCGATCGCTAGAAAGCTTGCCGTTAGTTGCGAAATGCCAGTATTGCTGCAGCAGAAAGTCGATCAGCCCACGTGTTCGTCAGGTCTTGAGGTTCAGTTGTACTCGACGTAAAGGTGAGATGCATGCGTTCGCCTTCTCCGTGAGTGCAAAGCGCGGTGCAAGGGGACGATTGGGTTTTTCGGTGCTGCACTGAGGGAAGGAATGGGGATGTTCGCGCCCGTCTTTATGTCGTTTGGCCTCGGGTCCATCTCGATGATGTAGCCCACCAGCCGATCACACCCAGCCCGTTCACAAAGTTACAGGGTCGCCACCACGTTGAAAAAAAAAAAAATCACAGACAGTCAGACAGACAGAGACAGACAGACAGACAGACAGACAGACACACACACACACACACACACACACACACTTTTTGCTGCACACATCTGCAAGTATTGATAAGTGGAATGTTGCCTTCTTGATCCAGTGTTGTGCCACTTCCCGTGCTTCTCTACGGCGATCTTCTGGCACGGCTTGAGGCTACCTGTCTCGCGTCGCAGACCGGCACAGTATTGGCTATGAAGAAAAAGAAACACCCGAAGGTGCTGGGGAGGACCCAGAGAAGCACTGTCTCCACCTGCCTTTAGAGCAGTCCTGTACCACCCTTGGAGGCCTGCGCTGTATTGACGATGGGTACAGGCAGGCTTGAGGCTACCTGTCTTGTGTCGCAGACCGGCACAGTATTGGCTATGGGTGCTATGCCGTGTTCAGCCTCTGTCCGTTGACCGGTTGGAAGATGGCGGAGTTTGATGCCAACATTGATTAGCCCACGTGTTCAGATCAGCCACAGGCGGGCGCAGCGCCTTCAACAGACGCAGTGAAGCACGCAGACGCGAAGCTGATCAGAGCAAGTATTCTGAATAGACCACGTGCCTCAGCTCGAAGAGAGAGCTCGATAATTTAGTCAAGCTCAGAGAGAGAGAGAGCTTGATAACTTAGTCAAGCCCAGGGAGAGGGCCCCGTAACCCTGTCAAAACTGCTTGTGGAAACACACTAGCCGTACGGTTTGCCCTGCGTGATATCTTTTCACCCAGAACAACCGAGTTTGTGTGTAACGACGTAGTCTTCGCGGACTCTGGATTAGCAAAACGTCGCATGTGACGTTGACATCGTGAGCCAATAAACAGCGCCGCTTTTTGACCCGAGACAAGGGGGACCCTCTTTCAAGCAGACGGCACTGGGACAGGCGCCTTCAACATGTTGACATGGTAAAAGTTTCTGTTCGAAAGCCACATAGCAGCAGGCAAGACAATGGGCAAGATGGTCAGAAGAAACCGAAGAGGGAGGGGAAGGGGGGTAATCAGGGACGTTTGATAGCAGTGAAGACTAATTCAATGCACCTACGACCGGTCGAGTGTACAGTACAATTGGGTTGCTGTCTCGTCGGTGGGAGAGGGGAGGATGAGGAGAGAGTGATCGGAAATTAATTTGGCCGTGGGTACCAAATAATGTCGAAATTGCCGTTAATCAAAACTTATCGCGTCTCTGTATAGAGCGTTTTTTTGTTTTTTTTTTGTGTGAGACCCCTTTTTTTCTCATTTGATTTGGTGTGTGTGTGTGTGTGTTACTCGTGCTATTTCCAGTGCCCATCCGATTTCTCAGTGATGCAATAATCCATTCAGTTACAGCCGACCGCATATAACATTCGTTGTAGTCACTTAAAATTTCGCTGCTGTGTTTTGCGAATAAACATTTTGTTCAGACTAACATTGCTGTGTCGCAAAGGTAAAATAAACTGTGAAGGGCAAAATGTAGTCACATTGACGCATGCGCAGTGCACAAGTTGTATGAATCGCCCCCGGCAGACGACATTGGTGTGGACATAGACGTCTCTGGTGTGGACTGTCCTTTTGGCTGTGACTTTGGAAAATCTCTACGTAAATCAACAATGCTTCTCATGTTTACAGGCAGTCATAATCCGCCGTTTAAGTAAGTTCTGTTGAAAGTGAAGATGCCATGCTTCGGTGAAGAGAACAATGTTTGCCGTCGATGCATCAAAGTTTGGTTTTTCACTTTCCACTGAGCGTTCAACACTTCTGTTCTAGTTCATACGCCGTCGAAAGTCGGGAAGAAGTATCGACACTTTTTGCTGTTGTTGTTGTTTGTGTTGTCTTTTCTCACATTCTTCTCCGTCTTTTTTTTCTATAATTGGAAAGTTTTCTGATTTTATCAGGACACGTGTAGTCAATGCGCTTGTTATCAGAATGTTAGTGTGATGGCTCAAGTCAATCATACTCAAAGCAAATCTGGCGCCTCTCTCTCTCTGTCTCTGTGTGTCTGTCTGTCTGTCTGTCTGTCTCTCTCTCTCTCTCTCTCTCTCTCTCTCTCTCTCTCTCTCTCTCTCTCTCTCTCTCTCTCCCCGAGCCGCGCGCCTTCTGTTTTATCTGGAATGATGTATTATTGTGTTTTCTTCCGTCGCGTATTGTGGGGAATGCGCGTTGTAAGTTGTGTGAATTTTGCCTCACGGATAGCGAAGTTTCCATTAGGCCTATTTTCCGTGCCTATTCGTTAATGTGATCACTGGTCTGCAAGATAACGTTATTGTTCAACAAATGAAGTAGTTGTGATTGGTGGATCTTGTTAAACAAAGGAAAGGGAAGTAAGAACTGACCTGGTGTGAAAGTAAAGGTACATAGGAAGATATGAAAAAAAAAAGGGAAGGGGGGGGGGGGGGGGAGGGAGGGACGGGGGGGGGGGGGGGGGGGGGGGGGGGGGGGGGGGGAGAGAGAGAGAGAGAGAGAGAGAGAGAGAAGAATCACCGTTTTGAGAAATAAACTTTTCTTCATAGACTGGCAGAGAGCGTTGAATATTGTTCGTAGATCACAGCTAAGTTCATTGGACATGTTTACATACAAAGCAATGCCAGTGATTTTTGTGGCCCTTATGCCTGTGGAAGTGCACGCATATTGTAACTGTTGTTTTATTCCCTTACCCTCTTGTGTCTTCAGAAAGGCGCATCCAACATACTGCTGTTGCGTTGTAGAGAATCGTCTAAAATCAAGTAGGTTTGTTACAGCCACTCGGTCCCGATAAAGGGATTGCAAAAGGGCTTCTCTTGGTCTGTTTGTTGGAAACATGGGTTTTAAGCGACTTTGATTAACAAAAAAAAATAAGTATCCATTCTTGTTTCAAATATACGTTTATTCATGAGTGAGTGTGTCATGCGATTTAAATTGCAAGGGTTTAAAGTTAGATGCATGGCGTGGGCAGAAGGAGGGTCTTCCAGCCACCCCTCCAAGATAGGAACATGATATGGTGTCTGGTATTGATGATACTGGTTGTAACTATCTCTCTTTCCAACTTATCCATCCTCTTCTTCAACCCCATCCATCACCCACCTCACCCACTCCCCCTACATCCACCCCACCACTACCCTTCTCCAACTGCAGTTTTACGCCACCGGCCATCAAAGACGGTGCGAGGGCACAAAGTCCAGACTAGTGGCAAA
>JADBJO010004176.1:271502-276502 GCA_016801955.1 Conus betulinus | reverse complement strand
AACCGAACAACGTTAGTGAGGCGGGTGGGTGGTGGTAGAGGGAGGGAGGGGTGGGCAAGGAGTGAAGCAAGTTGACCTTAATATTAATTTTCTTTTCTAGATCTTCTTCGTGTGTTTCTTTCAGTATGTATTTGATTTTTTGGTTCAGAAATTTCCGTCTCGCCGCCAGCCCTTGTTTGTGTGTTGATTTTTTTTTTTTTTTAGCCAGAGAAGAAATGATAAGTTTAAAACAATACGATATTTTCCAGTGCCAAATTGAGCTTTTTGAGAGCTTGGGTTTTTGCCGTATGTAATTCAGTTTGTTGTTCGGATTTCTTTTCTGTGTATTCTCTCTCTCACCCTATACTACTGATGTATCATCTGTATTTTTGTCCGGTTGGATGAATACCAACAGATTGAAGAACCTTACTTTAGTGTTTGTTGCATTTAGTTGGAAGAAGACCAGTATATCGACGAACCTTACCCCAGTGTTTGTTGCATTAAGTTAGAAGAAGACCTGTGATTGAAGAAACCTTACTGACGTATTTGTTGCGTTCAGTTGGAAGAAGATTAATAGATCGAAAAAACCCTTACTTCAGTGTTCGTTGCGTTTAGTTGGAAGTAAACCAAAAAGATCGAAGAACCTTACTTCAGTGTTTGTTGCGTTCAGTTGGAAGCCCATTTTTCCAAATTGTATTTTCACGTTATGTATTATTCATTCATTCGTTGTTTCCAAGTAACTCATGGCTGTTACTAGGTTCAGGGATATGGCCATGCCATTTTTCATATCATTCCCACACTTATTCCAAGCGCTTGATCAGTAAAACGGGAGTCTGGTCATGTCTTGGCGCCAGTGCCGTATTTACTCTCTTTCATCGCTTAAGCTTAAACCGCGGTCTGTGCTGGTAGTCCGAAACTAAGCTGCCATTCCTCGTTAAAGCGCAACGACAACAGTCGCCTGTTATTTTGTGGTATTGTCCCGCAAAGGACGTAGAAACATATTTACATAATGCGTTAATGCTGCGAGTGCAGAGACTACCCTTCCCCTTCTCCCCTTCCTTTCAGCGTGTCAAAGCGTGGGCTGCTGGGTAGTCAGGCATGATTATGACGACTGGGAGATGGTGTGGGTTCGATGGCGGGGCGTGGGGTGCATTCATTCAGTGTCATGCATTCATTGTGTGGGCAGTTGGGACTGCTCAGTGAGCTGCCCATCATGAGTTTCTCCACACTGGGGGTGGGGGGGAGGCCAGCAAGAGTGAACGCTTTTTGGGTACAGGCTGGGTGTGTTTTCATATCTCGCTCTCTCTCTGTCTGTCTCGGTCTCCACCTTCCCCCTCCCTCCCTCCCTCTCTCTCTCTGAAATGGGGGAAATGGAGGAGAGGGAAGGAGGTGGGAGGAGGAAGCGAAATCGGTGAATAATAGAAAGGCCGAGAACTGAAAGGGGAAGTGGAGAGGGGGAGGAGGAGAAAAACTGTCCAACACTTCACCGTGTGGAAATTGCTGGGAAGGCAATGGGGGGTGCAGGCGTCGATAACTTTCTGATCACAGAAGATTCGCTGAGCGACATTCGTGTCCTTTTCCCGGGACGAGCTCACCGCCTGGTACGAAATCACCCACACTTACCTTTCTTCTCCCCCCTCCTCCCCCCCCCCCCCCCCCCCCCCCCCCCCCCCCCCCAGCCCCCCCTCCCTTTTCTTTTTCTCGTGTTGACGTTATTGTATAGCTGTCAAGCTAGAATGTCAAACATAATTTCGCTTTCCATTTGTCTCCCCCAGGCTGTGGATTTTCTTTCACCGAGCGCCACACACATGCTTTACTGTTCCACGGTAAAAGACGACGACGACGACACAACAACAACAACAACACAACAACAACAACAACAACAAAAAAGAAAGAGAGAGCATGCAAACTACCATTGAACAGATAATGGTGAAAAGAAAAGAAAAAAAGAGCGTTAACAACCAACCAACCAATTAAAAACTCATGACAGACTGGAACCATCGACAGGAGATCGTTCTCCTTTGCACAGCTCGTACATTTATTTTTACCTCCTCTCTCTCTCTCTCTCTCTCTCTCTCTCTCTCTCTCTCTCTCTCTCTCTGTCTTTTTTATTTTAGTTTTTTTTTTCTTAGGGTCTACACATTATGCTGGAGGTTTTGAAAATGATTGAATTGTCTAGTTCCAAAGAAGTCTCACTTGGAATAACATATGGCACATGGTACGTCTGGAGTCAGCGTCATCTCTAGATCTGTATATGACCTGCCCTCGAATTCAAACCTAGTCAAATGTGGTAAATCAGATGATCCTACGTGTCCACTCTGTCACGGCAAACGAACTGTGGGACATGTCCAGAGTCTATGCAAACCAGCTCTTACCCAGGGAAGGTACACATGGACGCACAACTAAGGGCTCCAGGAGATCGCACATACGGTTAGCATTGTCAGAGAAAGCACTGCGCCACCAGAAGCTCCAGCATCGAAGTTCTGCACGGCAGGAGGCCATAAATTTTGGTCAGGAACAGTTGTGATGTCGTGAGCATGGAAGCAGGGTTGGAGCATTATGATCTCATGAAACAGCCGGGGATTTCAGGTAAGACGAGGACCAGAACCCTGAAGGCAGTGGCAGAGGCTGCTGAAAAGAGTTCCAGCTGGATCTGATCGAGGAGGAACAAAAAGTGAACTTCATAAGGCTTAAATTCCACAACTTGTAACAGGTGTCCGTTTACAGAGGGGTAAGACGCCCACCCATCCAAAGGTTGCGGGTTTGAATCCCGGTAGCGTAGTTGGCAGCAGAATGTCATCTGGGAGTCAGGATTTGGATGCGGCCCGGCCTCGTTAGAGTGTAAGGAGCTCAGCGCCGAAACACTTGTCTGAGTAGGGGTAGGGGGGGGGGGGGGGGGGGGGGGGGGGGGGGGGGGGGGGGGTTCTTCTCTGAAGAACCTCTGCTGTCAAGCTCTCTCTCTAAAGTTTCTTCTCTCTGTAAACTGATATGCTTTAGTATAAGTTTAAAGGAACATCTTGGATAACACAAAACAACCCCCTGAAATAAATCCAAGGACCCCGGATAGAGCATAAGAAAAAAAAAGCTCCAGGAATTTGTTATAAGCGAGAGAAGTATTCTACGCACCTGATAAGCTCATCTTGTCCAAGGATCATGCACCCTTTTATGTATGTATTTGTTTATTTATTCATTTATTTGTTACACTAATGGCATGTGCGCACCAACGATCTGAAACTCTGACCTTAATATTCTACATGGTAGTCGTGATATCGAAATTACTAGAATCTCTCTCTCTCTCTCTCTCTCTCTCTCGCTCTCTCTCTCTCTCTCTCTCTCTCTCTCTCTCTCTCTCTCTCTCTCTCTCTCTCTCTCTCTCTCTCTCTCTCACACACAGAAACACACGCACGCACACACACACACACACGCACACACATACACACACACATGCACGCACGCACGCACGCGCGCGCGCGCGCGCGCGCGCGCGCGCGCACACACACACACACACACACACACACACACACACACTGAAAATTTGAGAGAAGGAAGTGACACTAGATGACATCCTTTGATATGAATTTTGAAATAAACTGTTGAAAACTGATTTTCAACCACTTTAATCGTGTTTCTTATGTGTAGAACTGTTAAGTGCACATTAACAAATGAAATAGACAAACATTGGGAGTTACAGACAATTTTGGTCACTGAACATTAACATAATGGTATTCTAATTTGCCATTTTGCACCAGTATTCTTAGTTGCCCCCCCCCCCCCCCCCTTTTTTTTTTTTAAATTTGCATGCGTAAGAAGGAAAATGATCTGTTTTGTGAACCCCATCTGGCCGCCATGTGGCCACTGGCCATTGAGCCATAGTACTGCAGCAGAACACGAAGGCAGAACTTGTGGAGAGGGTTACACCTGAAAACCCTTGCCGAACGTCACGTTTAACCATACTCCAGACGATGCGGGTCTGACACGAACCACACATTCCACTGAGGCTGTTTACCTTCCAGACAATTTTGACTGCCAGAAAATCGCATAGTCATATCCCACGCTGTTTTTTTTTTTTTTTTTTCCCCTCCCCTTGTAGAAGAGTAATTGCGTTGTATGTCCATGACTGGCCACCATTCTGGAAGACCCATAACATCAGTAGAGGGGGTGTGAGACACGTACTGTTAAGCCTCTGTGGCATGTGTCGGTCGTGGGTGACCCACGTCGTCGAGAGTGTGAAGTCAAAAGCAGCGATTTTATGGTGTATGGGTCCCTATAGCGTGTGGGTTTAGAGGTAGGGTGGGGATGGTGGGAGAGAGGGGTAAACCTTTTGCTGTCGAGCTTTCCCTGGAGTTTCTTCCTACTGTGGGTCCTGTAGGATCTCTCTGCCAGATGTGGGTAATTGAGGTTATGTGAGTGATAACATTTTTCAGTAAGACCGACCCCCCCCAAGAAAAAGAAAAGATTTGAGGCGAATACCAGCGATCGATGATTGGTAGAGGTCCTTCGATCCGTCCTCCACTCTTGTCCACTCAAACCCTGAGCCGTGAGTGGTGTGAATCAAGAAAGGTTTGTAACAGAAAGCTCTATCGTATCAATCCCTCCTTCCCCCCCCCCCCCCCTCCCCCCTCATTCTCTCTTCTCTCTCTCCCTCTCTCTCATAATACACACAGTGCCCATCTCCCGTCCCCCCCCGCCTACCTGTTTCTTCGTGGGAGTTTATTTTATCACGAGATGTCTAAATGGATTTTGTGCACGCACGTTCGCTCGAAGATTAACACGTTTTTCTTTTTTTTTCTTTCTTTCTTTCTTTCATTTTCTTTCTTTCTTTTTTTTTTTTTTAACCGTTCTTTTGTGTCACTGTCAGTGTTGATTAATCTAACATTATTATTGTTGGCATTCCATTGTCAAGACGGAGAGGAGAAAAAGGGAGAGAAAGACAAAAATGGCACTGAGCTTGTTGGAGTCACACGTGCGTGTGTGACAGTCTTATTCCTGTAACTCATCCTCAACGAGTGAGGTAGGATGGC
>JADBJO010004176.1:254002-266502 GCA_016801955.1 Conus betulinus | reverse complement strand
AAAGGTTTGAGGGGGAAAAATACAGTTTAGATCTTGATGAAATCCTGTGATACAAAATATTTTGAAATGCTAAGGGTTGCCAGATAGTTAAGATATTGACATAATCCAGAGTTTGTGTCTACATGTTTGTGCTGGTTTGTATGACGAAACGTTGACACAAATATTGGTAACCAGTTCTGTGTACGGAATTGATTTTTGTTTGGTGGTGGCAGGATGGTCCATTTAGTTTTTAGCACAGGACTGATTGCTTTGACCAGGTTTACAAGTTTTGTTTGACCCATTTGCCTTTGCTGAATTTGCTGCATGAGATTTAAAAACAACTAGCATAATGACTAACTTTGTGTGGAAAATAATCCAGATAGTATCCAGAGATGCCAGACAGTGATTGTGTGGAATCTTTTCTTTGAATGTCACAAATTGAAGACCAGGTCTCAAGAGAAACGTGGTGGTCCTGTGCAGAGCATTCCACAGACCTGTACAGCTTGGCCTGTTTGAAGGTGGGGATCAGCCACAGTTTGTCCCTCAGAGGCTGGTGGCTCCCAACATTCTAGGAAGACATCCTTATGGTTTGGTCTGCTTCACCATAGGAACAGACTGGGGCTGGGACAAAGTGAAAACACTTGAGGATGTGGTGGTTCAGTCTGCTGCACCCCCAATCCACAAATGGAAGATGGTGACCTGCTCTCTTCATGACAGCTGGTCTTAACTGTCATGTAAGAGGAAATATAATGGGATTGTTTGTACAGGAACTGAATGATGAACTGCGATTCCCACATTTCCCCCCAGTTCTTCTTCACTACCCAGATTTGCCAGCTTACCTGCTTTTTCAGTTCCTGGAATACCACAGGGTGAGGGGATCCACTGCAGAACCAGCTGATGGTGGTGGGCCCTAGCTGTCAAGCCAGAGCAGTCCCCAGTAGGGAAGGGATTAGTTGAAACAGCAGTAACCCTATCCATAGGGCTGCTTGGTAGATCTTTGGGCTATAGGCAAAGGTGAGGGTAGCCTTAACAGAAACTTCAGGTGCTGAAGAGATGAAGGCATAGGGCTGTACAACACACTCTGACAAATCACAATACCACTGGTCCACAGAGACAGATGAAATTAAAAAAAACAGAATCAAGAGAATAGTTGCTCACCTTAGGGAGATACTTTGGAATCATTGAAATATTGTTGAGAGATACTTTGGAATTCGTAGAAGTATTATTGAGAGAGAATTCATTGAAATATTGCTTGGAGATATGATTCTGTACTGATCATGGACAAGCTGTTTGGTCCCCTAGAGAGTCTATGATGCTAGGCAGCATTAGTCAGGGCTTCCAGAACTACTGTCTGAGCAAACGACAAGGAGGATATTCTGATGGCAGTCATTAGAATATTACCAAGCTTTGCCCGCTGTCTGTTTTTGTACAGATTTTTCTTTTGCTTATTGGCTGTCACACAAGAAGTTGAAAACTTTCTACCTTTTTTTTTCTTAACAAAAAAAAAAAAAAAACAGCGAACCCTCCAAACAAAACGGAACAACAAAAAGCAATAAAAACAAATGACACAGTGACTTGTAGAAAGTTTATTTATGTATTTATTCTTTATATTTTTCTATAGTCAATATTATGCTTGTCAGCACGCAATATTGCAGCAGCAGGACCCGTCATCCTAACACATAATGTCCTGTGACAGGTGTGTACCAGTCAGTGCGCTCCTCTCTGGGTTACTATGTCGACATCACGTGCGATGGCGTTGGGGGCATCTTCCTTATGTTCGGTGTCCTGTTCTATCTCTTCAAGCGTTTCGACCCCACAAAACAGAGTGAAATGTCTTGGAAAAGTGCAGAGGCCGGTGCTGTAGGTGAGGAAGTGCTCAAATTCTGTGACCTCTGTGATTGATTTTTTTGCCTCTGTGTGTGTGTGTGTGTGTGTGTGTGTGTGTGTGTGTGTGTGTGTGTGTGTGTGAAAGAGAGAGAGAGAGAGAGAGAGAGAGAGAGTTTGTGTGTATGCATGTGCTTGCTTTTTGCATTTTTTGAACTATGTTATCATTTCTTTAACAGTCAGTTTTAATCCTTATTGTTACATAATAACAATAACAACCGTCAGTAAAGAAGGAAGAACGAGGAACAACCCACTAGAAACCTGCAAACAAATACTAACACTACAACAAGCACATGTTGATAAGAATGTATGTAAAAAGGTATTCATGTTCACGTGACTGTATTTAGAATCATGAGCACAAATATATCAGCACAAGTGATTCTCTTTGGCGTGTGTGTGTGTGTGTGTGTGTGTGTGTGTGTGTGTGTGTGTGTGTGTGTGGAGAGAGAGCACATGGTGTGTGTGTATCTGTCTTTTGTATGTTTAAGTAGTATTCTAGGGAGGGGTTAGAAGAAAAGTGGTTTGCTAAGAATAAGATGGTGTGAATTTCTGATTGTACATTGGATGTTTTGTTCATATTGAGAGTGTTTATATATATCTTCATGTGTGAGTGTGTGTTGTGTGTGTGTGTGTGTGTGTGTGTGTCTGTGCTTGTGTGCATGTGTGCACATTTGCACATTTGTAAATGTATTTTCTTTCTTTTTTTTTTTTATTTAGTGATAATAATTTAGTGTGTTTGATAGATGTTTAAAGTGCAACACATTCAGATTTTCTGTAGGTCTTATGTATTTCCCAGTTATTTGTTATTCTGAAAGTTTCAGTATGACTTTTTCCACCAGGTAAAAATGGTGTGAATGGCCTGGGCAGCGTGGGGGGCATTCATGTGACATACAGCAAGAAGTTGTTGTTCTGGAAGTGCTGGTGTTACGGTATTGGCATTGCCCTGGGAGGCAAGTTCTGGGACAGCGTTGTGGGCGAGTTTAAAGAACTCTTCCAGACTCCAATCCCGGACCCCAACATGTCGGTCAGTGGACTAGGCCAGTGTTTGTGAGGGTCACTGTGTTTCAGCCTGTTTGTTTGTATGTGTGGGGGCGTGTCGTTGTCTGTCTCAGAGAGAGAGAGAGAGAGAGAGAGAGTGTGTGTGTGTGTATACACTGTGTTAATTGTAGTTTATTTTTTGTACTGCTTACATCTGTCACCAACCCTCGGTGCTCCTCAGCATAGCTCCAATTGTATCTGTCCCAGCTGTCAACACTTGAAAAAAAAACAAGACTGAACAAACATCCCAGGCTTCTATGCATTTTCTAAAATAAAGATTGTCTCTGTCTCATCTTTCCAATCTGAAAGAGTAAGACGATCTTGTGTTAGAAGTTTCAGAGATTAAGATATGGTTCACAGCCATTGGATGACAGCCCAGGTCACAGTTGAAAGACGTTTCACTATGCAGGGTTTTTGTGGCTTGCAACAGATGCGCAGCAGCAGAAGCAGTCCTGATTTGAAAGTGCCCTATATTTTACTTGCCATTGATTAGATGAGAAAAAAGATATTTGGCAAGTGAAAATAAGACAAAGACAAGCTGATCATGTAAGCACTTAACCATGTAAAACATTTAAACACTTTTTGCTGGCACCATCAGCTTTCTGTATGTGCTATGAATGTCCACCATGAAGTTGTTTTATTTTCATCTCATTTGTTATTACTGTTTGTGTGTGTGTGTGTGTGTGTTTCTTTTTTTCCTTTTTATTTTTGTTGTTTTTAATTGAAGAGGAGGCTTGAATGGTGTGTGATGGGTATTTGTGTTGTTTTATCTTTATCCTTTTTTGCGTAATGTATTGTGTAGTTGAAAGCTACTAACAACTTTTCTGATTCATTGGCTAGTATTTTGTATTGTTTGGCTATTCATATTTTGGGGCTGATGAGTAAACATTTTGATCCGGGTGTAAAATTTTTGAAGCACAAGCCACATGGTAGTGAGTGAAAATCCCAACTCTGAGAACAAAGCAGCTGCTGCAGGAGGAGTGGAAAGCCTGCGATCACAGCATGTCAGTAAACACAGTCATCAGCTGAACGTTGCGTTGCTCTGTTTGCTTTTTGAAATGTCACTGCACGCATTGCCCTCCAGCGCACAACGTAGGAGATTTGAAAGGCCCCCATTATTTAAGAAGGCCCCCCCCCCCCCCCCCCCAGCATTTAAGGACACCCTAGTCAGTGGAGTTCAACGGCTGGGAGCCAGTAAGGCAGCCTGGGCAGGATCAGATCAATAATAGAGTTGAACTGGCGAGTTATTGAACCAATGCTGGACAGAATGTTGAGCTGCGGCCAGGCAGGCAGATTGCTGACTGTTTGCCGGGGTTCCTCACCATCCCCTTCCTCCTCGCTGCTTTCGGTTCTTCCCATCCCAACCTCACGTCAAACTCCCCTCTTTCTCCACTTCCCTGGACTGGTGATAGGTTTAGGATATTCATGCAGAGACATGCATGCATTTGCAGGTGCACTGCATTGTACTCTCATTTACTTATGTGTGTGAGTACTCACTGTATTCAAGTGCGTGCAGCATGTATACACACACACACACACACACACACACACACACACTCGCACACACGCACGCACGCACGCACGCACACGTACACACACACACACACACACACACACACACACACACACACACACACACACACACACACACACACACACACACACACTCACTCTCTCACACTCACACATGGTTGCGCATGCATGTGTGCTTGCACGCACCCATCCAACTTCACACATGGTGACATGCATGTACACACACACTTGCCCAGCTAGTAATCATAAAATTTCAGTGCCAGCTGTGTTAAAAAAAACCCAAACAAATAAAAAAAAAACCTGTTGACCAGGACAAGGCCTTCCTATGGTACCGGGTTATAGACAACTGTCAAAAGTGGATGGCCAGTAAGATATCATACTTGCCGACTGCCTGCCTTGCACCCGTCCCAGTCCTGTCCCCATCGGTCTCTCTCTCTACTACGCACTGCCATATATACATACCCACAGCTGGATAATATTTGCTCAGTGTCCTGTTGGCTCTTGTCCACATGAAAGGACTTTCCCTGATAATGCTTGGTGGTGGTTGACCGACCCAGCTACTCTCACTCACTCTGTCTCCGTGTGTGTGTCTCTGTCTCTCTCTGTCTCTCTGCCTTTCTTTATCTCTCTACCTCTTACTCCTTCCCTCCCTCCCCCAATCCCACTTCCCACCCTCTCTTTCCCTCTCTCTCTTTCTTTCCCACTTTGCCGCTGTTCCCCTTCTTTGAGTAGGTTAAAATCCCACTTGAATTAAATGGAAATGTTATCGGCACTGATATGGCCTAGCCTATTTCATCATGTGGTCAGGTCATGAACAGTGCAACTTGGTTTGAATTGTTGCATTTTTTTCTTTATCTGTTGCTGTGGTAGTATCACAATGTGTATTCCTATTTCTTCGTCATTTTTTTTTTCTTGTATCCGTCCTGTCACTTTATTTGAAAGAGTGCTCAGTGTCCAAATGCTGACACCATGTTGTTTGTTCCTTTCAGAGAACTGTCTTCTTTGTCTCACTGTGTCCGAGTGACTGTGTCTGTGCCTGTCTGTCTCTCTCTTTCTCTGTGTGTGTGTGTGTGTGTGAGAGAGTGTGAGTGAGTGTGAGTGTGTGTGTGTGTGTGTGTGTGTGAGAGAGAGAGAGAAGAGAGACAGAGACAGAGAGAGAGAGAGAGAGTGATTGATAATGCATATTTAGGGTTTATTTCGGGAACTCGGGTGCATGGGTCATTGGCCCTTACAGTTAAAAATGTTAAGGGTCATTTCTGTAATGTGAAAGGCTGTGCGTTTAGAATTAATCATCAGTTGCGCGTCACATCATTTTGGGAATGGGTTTAGATCATCAGGTTGGGAAGGGGTGGGGAGATGGAAAGTTACCAAAAGTTTGTATAAGTAGGAGTGGTGTGGTGGATCGATGGGATTGGGGTGGGGGATGGGGGAGGGAAGAAGGGGGTGGTGGCAGGCCTCTGAGGCATCTCATGTCATCCAAATTATTGAGGAAAATAGGGTGTGGAGGTTTGGAATTGGGGAGGGTGGTTGGAGGGATGGAGAGGAGCAAAGTGATGCTGTATCATGCTGTTTCCCCAAAACACCTACCGATTCGGCAGGCATTCTTCACAAAGTAAGCTCACATAAAGAGGAGAACAGGACTTTGACTGTACTTTCACCTGTCTGGTTCAGCAAGGGAGGGACATCGCCCCTCTTGTCAACATGCCGTGAGTTATTTAGGAGGAGGATGTGCTCGTCGTGGCCGCTGGGTGCAGTGCAGTGCGAAAATGAAACATGCATAATTTGGTCATAATGTGGTGTTAAGCGTGCGTAATACAACATCATGTTTTTTTTTTTTTTGAAAAATTTATGTGTGTGTGTGTGTGTGTGTGTGTTTGTGTGTTTACATTCTTAGTATCCATGCATGCATTTGTATCTAGTTGTCGGACATCTGCCTACAGGCTCACAAGCCAGTGCATCATGAATTTCGTGGACGTGTGTGCTTTTTGTTGTGGTTGTTGTTTCTGTAGTGTTGCTTTCAGTTGTTGATGTTTCTGTTTTTTGACCATTTTGTCTTCACCCTAACTTCCCCCCCCCCCCCTCTCTCTCTCTCTCTTATCTGTCGGTCTCTTTTTTGTTTGCTCTCTCTCTCTCTCTCTCTCTTTGTCTGTTTTTGCCTGTCTGTCTCTTGTGTGTGTGTGTGTGTGTGTGTGTGTGTGTGTGTGTGTGTGTATGTGCTTTATATCTCGCTTCATCGAGGGCAGGATGTACAAGCCAACTGCTGTTTATTCTGTTGCTCATTAAAACAGATTCGTTTAGACATCTTGGCCGCCGTTTTCTTGGCCCTTTTCCAACATCGAAAAAAGATTGATTGTTCTCGTTGAAAAGTATTTGTGTGTGTGCGTGCGTGTGTGCGTGCGTGTGTGCGTGCGTGCGTGAGTTGCTGTTGTTGTTGATGTTTTGCCTGAGTGTGCGTATAGACCGTCTTCGCCTATTCACAGAATTCAAGCAATCTGTTCCTCATTCCCTCATTTCCACCTTCCCCGACCAGAGAAATGAGATATATATCTCCCATTTCTATACCCCCGACCCCCCCCCCCCCCCCCACCCCACCACCACCACCTACACCCCACCCTATCCCACCCAGTTCTCAATCCCAGCAGCATGTTGCATTCTGTCAGTCTTGGGCGAGTTTGGCAGAAATGCCTGGCACACCAGGGAGAGGGGCCGAACGTGCCAAACACCCCGTCGAAAACCAGCACAACAGTTAATTCATGGAGGGCAAAAGAAGCATGGAAAATGGACATCAATTTGAAGGATTGCGCATTGTGAACAAACACACTGCTACTCCACACGCCGTTGCAAGGGGTCAGATAAGGTCGGCTGGAAGGGAGGGTGAAGGAGAGTGAAGGGATGGGCGTGGGTTGGTGGGATGGGATGAGCAGAGAGGAGGGAGGAGAGGGAGGGAGGATTTACCCGTCACCAGTTTTGTTCATTGCCGTTCCTTCTATGAATCGGGGCAGGAGACAACGCTGTGAACGTGTGTGTACGTGCGGATTCAATTCAGCGTATGTTGTTTGAAGTCCAGCGGACCACGAGCGGCCATAGTGGGGCTTGGTATGCGCTGATGCGCAAATGTATTTTGTGTGTGTGTGTGTGTGCGCGCGCGCAAAAACACACGCGCTCGCGTGCTTGTGTGTATGTGTGCATGAGTGTGTGTGTGCGTGCATGTGTGTGTGTGTGTGTGTGTGTGCGCGCACGCACATCGCTGCACATGCCTAGGTGAAAGTGCAGTATGGTTACATTGTAGTAGTACCCATGGTTAGGTTACAGTGACATTAGCAGCAATCACTTTTGTGTGGCGACAGGCCTAGAAGGGTGCTTCGGTGCCGGCTTGGCTGTTACAACGCTAACTCTGAAAGCAGCAGAAGTAGGGAAGAGAGGGTAGGAGTGGCAGTCGAAGTAGTTGTCAGTCGTAATAATAGGGTAGAGGTGGTTGTCGAAATAGCTGTCGTCAGTCGTAAGAATAGCAGTCTCAGTAATGGTAATAACAGTAGTCTGCGTAGATTGTTATTGCTGTTAGGAGTACTTCTTGACGTTGTTGAACTGGTGCCAGAGCCAGGACAAAAACAAGACGTACTCGTAGTCTGAAGAGAACTCGAGTTTAGTGGTAGTATTACGGTGGTGGCTGGCTCCTTCCCAAACCTGCCTCGCTCCCCCCCCCTTCCTCCCCCTCCCCCCCCCTATCCCCCCCCCCCTCCTCTACCTTCCATGCCACTCTAGTACATACCCAACTCCCTCAAATCCTGTGACAAGCTGCCACAGATCAGGGCCCCGATCGAGACCGCCCTGTCATACAAATCTGACAGCCAGTCCCTGGCGCCTCGTACCACTGTTCTCTCGGGTTGCATTCGACGGGATTCCGTTATCTGTGTGTATAGGCTGGTCTTTGGCTGGACTGTTTGTGTGTGTGTGTGTGTGTGTGTGTGTGTGTGTGTGTGTGTGTGTGTGTGTGTGTGTAGTTATCTGTGTGTGTATAGGCTGGTCTTTGGCTGGACTGTTTGTGTGTGTGTGTGTGTGTGTGTGTGTGTGTGTGTGTGTGTGTGTATGTATGCGCGTGCATGCCTGCCTGCGTGCCTGCGTGCCTGGGTGCGTGTGTGTGTGTGTGTGAATTTCTGTTTCGCGTTCATGTCGTCTAAGCCGCACTTATGGTACTATCGATTTGCTTGGAAGGTCTCCCGGACGTGATGAAGAGTTTGGAGAAAACTCTTGTGAAAGAGAGTTCTAGCCGGCCAACACAGCAAGATCGTCCCCTCTCCTTCCCCCTCCTCCTCCCACCCACCCGCTCCCTCGCTCGTCCACTCCTCCCTCGTACTTCTCTTCCTGTTTGTTGTGCTGTCCCCATTCTCTGTAAAGTTTGGCAGTGTAAACAGAATAGTGGATTTGGTAAAGTAGATTAAGTTTGCTTTTTGGGGGGGTTTAACCCCAGTGCCAGTGTTTTATAGGCTAATAGCGTGCATCTGCCGTAGCGCGCTGCTTCAGTGTTCATGTCTGTTTTGTACTGTATGTTCTACCACACTGAGGTGTTTCATTGTCTCTGTCTGGTCTGTGTATTTGTTTGACCACACTGACTTGTTTTTAGTGCCTGTGTTTGATCTCCATGTATACTGTGTTACTATGCTGAGCCGAGCGTCTCTGTGTGTTCTGTAGGTTACTTTTACCACACTGGGTTGTTCTAGTGTCTGTGCCTGCTTTGTATCTGGTTTACCACTTCGAGATGACCGAGTGTGTCTTTGTCTGCTCTGCTGTGTGTGTTGGTCTGACCAAAGATAGTACAGTCTTTGGTCTGACCACGTTAAGTTCTTATAATGCTTGTGTCTGCTGTGTGTATGTCTTGGTTTCAACACTGAGTTGTTTCAGTGTCTGTGTCCACTCTTGTGTGTGTCTGTCTTACCCTGTACAACACTATGTTAATCTGACAGTAAATGGTTTCAGTCAGTCTGTCTTACCGCATTGAGTTCTGCCACTCAGATCAGATCAGAGCCTCAGTGTCTCCTGCCTGTGCTGCGTCTGACTGCGCCGAGTGCAATGAGTTGTCTAATGTCTGTGTGAACTCTCTGTCTTTTCTGGGGACCTTGTCTCTTGACAGTCTGACTTGATCGTTCGAGCAAAATGTTTTTAAGTGTCTGTTTCACACAATGTTGAAAAGTCTGTGTGTTTGGGTATCTGTCTGTCTGTTTGTCTGAATCTGCCTTACTGTCTCTGTCAATGCCCTGTCTACCTCTGTCTCTGTCTCTCTCGCTCTCTCTCTCTTTCTCTCCTCTCTCTCTCACTCTCTCACTGATTATTTTTGTATACGTAGGCACTCTTTCAGAAGGGGCAATGGTTTTTACAGGGAGAAATTTTCCGTATCCGTCTCTCTCTCTCTCTCTCTCTCTCTCTCTCTCTCTCTCTCTCTCTCTCTCTCTCTCGCTGTCTCTGTCTCTCTCTCTGTCTCTGTCACTCTCTGTCTGTCTGTCTGTCTGTCTTTCTGTGTGTGTGTGTGTGTGTGTGTGTGTGTGTTTTCGCTTGACCCTTCGCCATTGTGCGCGAGAATGCCAACGAGATCAAAAAAGGTATCCGTGTAGGGGAAGAGCTCAATGGAGCCCACCTGGCCCCCTGCAGGCCGGCATGGTTTGTTTCGTTGCCACACATTCTCTGGCACCATTCCAGGGCCAGACAAAGCTTAACAGCTTTGGTCATTGAGAGAGCAAATGGCAAGCCGACAGTTGGCGTCAGCAGTTAGAGGAAGCAACGAGGATCTGAAACGGGCCCAAAAGCCGCCTGTACGTTATCATTACGTTAGTGTGTGTCGCTTGTCAGAGCCTTTGATGGGGACAGAAAGGCAGCGAGAATTCCTATGGATTGTTTAGTGTGTGTGTGTGTGTGTGTGTGTGTGTGTGTGTGTGTGTGTGTGTTGTGTGTGTGTGTGTGTGTGTGTGTGTGTGTGTGTGTGTGTGCGTGCGTGCGTGCGTGTGTGTGTGTGTGTGTGTGTGTGTGTGTGTGTGTGTGTGACATTTTGATTACTTCTTACTCTGATATCTGCCAATGTGTCATATTCATTGAAAATGTTCCAAAAAGCATCAGGAAGTTACTTTATTGCATGTATTTAGATGATTGAGTTGTGATATTCAGTGCGTGTATGTATCCCATCACGTGCACACGTGCACATCTCGTGCGTGTGTGTGTGTGTGTGTGTGTGTGAGAGAGAGAGAGAGAGAGAGAGAGAGAGAGAGAGAGAGAGACACGCACTAAAAGCTTTCTCTTATGAGTCTCTCTCTCTCTCTCTCTCTCTCTCTCTCTCTCTCTCTCCCTCCCTCTCCGTCTGTCTGTCTGTCTGTCTGTCTCTGTGTCTTTCCCACTCCATCCCCACCCCCAAATGATTAACTGAATGTAAGGAGGATGAGCGCCTCGAGCCATTCCCCACACCCCCGCTCTCCCATCGATGTCGTGTATGTGTAATCCGACTGTCGACAGCCTGTCGCATGTTTGTTTGATGTAGACCGGTTGTTTGATGTGCCGAATGCAAACGACACGATCAGTTATGATGTTTACGAATCAAACGCCCGTGGACTCGAGATGTAACAGGAATCCAGCACACAGATTTTTTTTTTCGACCAGTGCTTTACTCTTTTATGTTTAATACGTCAAAAAACATGTTGGACCGCTGGCGTGAGAAAAATCGTCTGTGGAAGGAAACTGTGTCAGGTGCGACAGTCTAGTAATGTTTAAGAGGACTGAACAATCAAATCACCTTTAAACGAACAGGGAACTTACTTCCAAGCCATGTATGGTTAAAGCATCGGATACATCATGATTTCATCGTTCAGTGTCATCACCTCAGGATAGGAGACATGTTCACGCGTTTGGTTCTGACAGTATAGTCTCGCTGACCCCGACATTTGACCCAAGGTGCGGGTCCACTCGCCAAGCTTGTTCGGGGTCGGCTTGTAGGTTTCCAGTCCCAGAGAGCGGTAGTCTCACGTCTCTCTCTCGCCATGTGTTTGACGGCCGTGGCGGTGGTCTGTTCATGTTTACTGTACCTGTGGACCTCCTCCCCAGCCTGCTGTCTCACCTCGTCACCCTCCCCCACCTGGTATCCCTCTTTCCCTCTCCTCTCTCCGGCTGCTCCCCTAACCTGTCGTGTTCTAACACGCTTTTCCCTGCTCTGCATTAATTTTTAAAGTTCTCCATCCCTTTGCCTCCATGTGTGCGTGCATGTGTGTGTGTGTGTGTGTGTGTGTGTGTGTGTGTGTGTGTGTGTGTGTGTGTGTGTTTGAGAGAGAGAGAGAGTTGCACACGCTCTCTCTCTCTCTCTCTCTCTCTCTCTCTCTCTCTCTCTCTCTCTCTCACCTCTCTCTCTATCTGTCTGTCTCTCTGTTTATCTTATCTCTGTCTGTCTGTCTGCTTCTCTACCCCCCCCCCCCCCCCAACCCCAAACGATTATTTGAATATAAGAAGGAGGATGAGCGCCTCGAGCCTCCCCCCCCCCCCCCCCCCCCCCCCCACCTCCCATTGATGCCGTGTATGTGTAATCAGACCGTCGACAGCCTGTCGCATGTTTTGTTTGATGTAGACTGGTTGTGTGATTTTCCCATAACAGACGACACGATCAGGTTTTTGATGTTTACGAATCAAACGCCCCTGGACACGAGGTGTAACAGGAACCCAGCACACAGATCTTTGTGTGTGTGTGTGTGTGGGGGGGGGGGGGGGGGGGGGAGAGACTTTTGACACTTTGATATTTTATTGTCATTACCAAAGAGATCTTTTGACAAGGGGGCAGGGGGTAACAATAACATTTCCCTCATCCATTCCTGCAGACAAATAGTACACATTCATTCATTCATCAGTGTGTATCAAATCAAAGATTAACAAAAAACGAATGAATTCGTAACATTTCCCTATGTCCTCACGCACAGGAGTAATACAGTAACGTTAAAAAAAAAAAATGTTATGACTGACTCAGTCAAATGATGACGTTGTATCTTACTGATCCCTTCCACATGCGATGAATGATAACATTCATTCATATATCTTTAATAATG
>JADBJO010004176.1:241502-246502 GCA_016801955.1 Conus betulinus | reverse complement strand
CTTATGTTAGTCCACGCGTGGTACTTAACATAGAACACCATCTGTAATGCTGCGGGTATTCTTATCACTGAAGGGTGAACAGACAGTTCAGTGCATCCCAAAGTAGCCATCAGAGGGCAGAAAAAAAATCAAAACAAAACAATAATAACAACAACAACAACAAAAAACCCCACAGAATAAGATGCTGTAAATGAAGTAACAAATAAGGGGTAAACACAGATGAATTTGAAAGGAAATCTTTGAACCTCTGCTTTAGGATTCCATACAGCCGCTAGGGCGGTCAAAAGATGTGAATAGTTAAGAGTGGTCAGCTCTGCTGTGCAATAGCCCAAGCATCATCACTGCACAAAATTGTTTAAAAGTAGCCTATGCATGGACCTCCAGTCTCTTTGTCTCTGTCTGTGTGTGTGTCTGTGGTGTTTGTCTGCCTGTCTCTGTCTGTCTGTCTGTTTATCAGTCAGTCTATCTGTCTGTTTATCTTATCAATATATCTGTTTATCTATCCCTCTCTCTCTCTCTCTCTCTCTCTCTCTCTCTCTCCCTCTCTGTTGTCAATCTATCTTTTTATCTGTCTGTCGGTCTGTCTATCTATCTGTCTGTCTCTATCTAACGGTCTGTCTGTCTATCTGACTACATGTATGCCAGAGGCTGATATATACCCTGTCAACGGCAAGCCTGGTGTGGCTTGCCAGCCTGGTTGGTAGCGATTACTGTGATCGTCCCATCCCGTGTCGTCTTTCGTCGACGTCAGCACTTCGGTTTGTTGTTGACATGCCGTCTTTGTGAGACCGGCGACGGTGTGAATTTCCGAGGCGGTGAAGTAGAGAGGGCGACCCGGGAATCGAGAGAGGACGAGGGACACTTTGCTTGTGGAACTAGAGAGAGAGAGAGAGAGAGAGAGAGAGAGAGAGAGAGAGAGAAGAACGGGGGGAGGGGGGGGGGAGGTTGCTGCACGCAGAGAAGAGGAGAGGAAGGAGCAAAAAACTTGCAATATACATGGAGGGGGTTATTGATTATCACACGTGGCCTTCCCACTCTTGCGCCCCCCCCCCCCCCCCCCCCCCCCCCCCCGGTCCGGTTCCACTTCCCTCACCTCCTGGCCAGGTCAGGTTACAGTGCAGTATTGTCTTGGCTTGCATGTTTTCTTCAGGCCTGGACAAGGCGTTTGGGAGGGGGGGGGGTTGAGGGGGGTGGTAGGTAGGGTCTGGGTGGTGTGGGCGGTGGGGTTGTGGGGGTGGTGGGGTGGGGAGTGGGTGGGTGGTGTAGGCAGCAGGGGGTAGGGTGGGATTGGGGGTAGGTTGGTAGGAGAGGAAGAGCAGAGGGGTGGGTGGGTTAGGGGTTGGGTGGGGTTGGTGGGCCAGAGGAGTAGAGACCACAGGGAGAGAAGAGATATATGAGGATGACGAGACAGAGAGAGAGAGAGAGTGGTGAAGAGGAAGAGGAGAGGAGGAGAAGAGAGAGGAGAGAGGGAGAGAAGGAGAGCGGAGAGGAGGAGAGAGGGAGAGAGATGGGGAGGAGGGACGAGACGGCAAGGGAGAGGAGGAGCGAGTGAAGAAGAGAGGAGGAGAGAGAGACGAGAGAGAGAGAAGACGGCAGGAGGAGAGAGAGACGCCGAGGAAGAGAGGAAGAAGAGAGAGAGGATGAGGAGGGAGGAGAGTAGAGTGGGGAGACGAGGGAGATGTTTAGGAAGAGGGAGGAGAGAGAACGGAGAGAGAGGAAGAGAGAGGAGAGAGGCGGAGGAAAGGAGAGAGGAGAGAGAGCATGAGGCGAGAGAGGAGAGTAGCGAGGAGAAGAGCGAGGAAGGAGTGAGAGGAGAGAGACAGAGGGAGGAGGAGAGAGGAGGAGGAGGAGAGGGGGGGAGACGAGGAGAGAGAGAGGAGAGATCAGAGAGAGAGATGAGAGTGAAGAGAAGACGAGAAGGAGGTGGGAGGAAGGAGGTAGGAGCGAGGAGAGAGAGAGAGAGAAGAGAGATGGGGGAGAGAGAGAGAGAGAGGCATGGAAGAGAGGAGAGAGAGACGAGAGATGAGAAGAGGAGAGGAGGGGGGGAGAGGAGAGAGGAGAGAGAGCGAGGAGAGAGGGGGGGGTGGTGGGTTGGTGTAGGCAGGAGAGAGGAGGAGAGAGCCAAGGGAGGGGAGAGAGAGGCAGAGAGGAGAGAGGAGAGAGGAGCAGAGGGAGAGAGAGAAGACAGAGAGGCAGGATTTTGAGGAGAACAGGCAAGGGGGAGGCAGAGAGGAGAGGAGAGAGAGGGGACGCCAGAGAGAGAGAGAGGAGAGAGAGGAAGAGGCAGAGCAGAGAGCAGCAGATAAGCAGAGCAGAGAGAGAGTTCAGAGAGCCCAAGGGAGGCCGAGGAGGGGAAGAGAGAGATGGGGCGGTTAGTGGTGGGTTATATAGGGGTTTGGTAGGTGGTATTTTTTAGGGCCAGAGGAGAGGTAAGGGGGGGGGGGTGGGGTGGGTAGAGGCAAGAGCAGGAAGAAGAGAGAGAGAGAGGGGAGGGCAGAAAGAGATGAGAGCGGAAGAGCAGAGCAGAGGGGTGGGTGGGGGGTGGGTAGGCAGGGACATGAGAGGAAGCGGAAGAGGAAGAGGGAGAGAGAGAGAAGGAGGAGGAGGGAGAGAGAGGAGGAGGAGAGGGCACAGGGGGAGAGGGGGTGGGGGGCTGGGGGGGTGGTAGGCCAGGAGGGAGGAGAGGTGGGGTGTTGGTTATAAGGGGGGTGGGGTATGGGGGGGGGGGTGAACGGGTAGGGGGGGGGTAGGCAGGGAGAGGAGAGCAGAGAGAGACAGGGCAGAGTGGAGAGAGAGGGCGAGAAAGAGAGAGAGGATGAGAGAGAGACGGAGAGGAAGGAGAGGAGGAAGATTATCGAGAGAAGATGAGGTGAGAGGAGAGAAGAGAGGAGGAAGGAGAGAGAGTAGAGAGAGGGATCGTGAAGAGAGAGGGGAGGAGGCGAGGAGAGGTTGAGGAGAGCGAGGAGAGGAGCAAGAGTAGAGAGAGAGGAGAGGAAGGAAGAGGGAGGAGGCATGAGAGAGTAGGAGAGGGGAGAGCAGAGAGTCAGAGAGAGAGGAGAGCAGATCAGAGGAGAGAGAGAGAGAGGAGAATGGAGAGGAGAGAGAGGAGAGGAAGAGAGAAGGAGAAGGTGAGAGAGGGAGAGAAGAGAGAGAGGGAGGAGAGAGAGACGGGAGAGAGAGAGAGGAGAAGAGAGAGGAAGGAGAGAGAGAGGAGAGAGAGGAAGAGGGGAGGCAGGAGAGGAGACGAGGAGAGCAGCAGCGGGGAGGAGGAGAGGAGGGGGAGAATTGGCAGAAGAGATGGTAGGCAGGGAGGAGGCGAAAGGGAGAGAGAGAGAGGGGGAGAAGAGTGGAGAGACATTGAGACGGGAGCGAGGGGAGAGCGAAGGAGAGAGTGAGCAGAGGGAGAGGAGGAGAGAGGAGAGGGGAAAGTAGAGGAGGAGAGAGAGAGAGAGCAGAGGAGGAGAGAGGAGAGGACGAGAGAGAGAAGGAGAAGGAAGAGAGGAGAGGAGAGGCAGTGGCGAGTGAGCGGAGAGAAGCAGGAGAGGAGGCAAGCAGAGAGAAGAAGGTGAAGAGAGGGACAGGGAGGAGAGAGAGTGAGGATGAGGAGGGAGAGGTGAGAGGAGGAAAGGGCAGGGATTGCAGAGAAGAGAGAGGGAGAGAGAGGGGGAGGAGAGGAGCAGGGGGAGGAGGAAGGGCGAGCGAGGAGAGAGGAGAGGTGAGAAGAGGGAGAGGAGCCAGAGGGGAGAGGGAGGGGTGGGGGGGGGTGGGGGTAGGCCGGAGAGGGGCAGAGGAGGGAGAAGGAGAGAATGTGGGAGGGGAGAGCAGGAGAGAGAGTAGAGGGGAGAGAGAGGAGGCAGAGCCAGAGAGAGGAGGACAGGAGAGAGAATGAGAGGGTTGGGGGGGGTGGTGGGGGGGGGGGGGGTACGGGCAGAGGAGAGGAGGGGAGATGACGGGAGAGGAAGAGGGCAAGAGAGAGGAGGAGAGAGAGGAGGAGGGAGAGGCCGAGAGAGAGAGGAGAGAGGAGAGAGTGAGAGAGAGAGGGATGAAGGAGAGGGGAGAGTAGAGAGATGAGAGAGAGAAGAGCAGATGGGGTAGGCGAGAGAGAGAGGGGAGAGAGAGGAGAGAGAGGAGAGAGGGGAGGGAGAGAGGAGGGAGAGGGAGAGAGAAGAGGAGAGAATGAGGGAGGAAGGGAGGAGGAGGGGGCGAGAATGAGGCCCAGAGCCAGAGAGGGAAGAAGATGGAGAGGAGAGAAGGACAGGAGGATAGAGGAGGAGAAGAGACGAGGAGAGGAAGGGTGGGGGAGGAGGACGGAGAGGAGAGAGAGAGAGAGGAGAGGAGGTCAGAGAGGAGGGAGAGAGAGATGAGCGGGGAGAGAGAGAGGGAGAGAGAGGCAGGGGAGAGGAGGACGAGGAGAGAGGAGAGGCAGAGAGAGGAGAGAGGGAGAGAGCAGAGAGGAGAGAGAGAGAGAGGAGAATTCGAGAGAGAGGAGAGAGAGATGAGAGGAGAGGGAGAGGAGGAGAGACGAAGGAGAGGAGAGAGAGAGAGGAGCGAGAGAGTGACAGGAGGAAGAGATGAGGGAGGAAGGGGCAGAGAGGGGAGAGATGGGAGGAGGAGAGAGGATTAGGGATGAGGAAAGGAAGTTGAGATGAGCAGAGAGAGAGAGGAGTGGGGGGAGGGAGGGCACAAAACTTACACATCGCTACTGTAAGTACATGAAATGATAGAAACAAGTTAACGATGAAGAAACCAATAGGAAAGCTTAGTTAGTCAGGAACATTTTTTTTGATTGATAGATATCAAATCAGATAGAGCAGTAGTGGTAGATAGTTACTGTACATAAACGCCTGTCTCTAATTCATTTGCCAAGTGCAGTGTCGATCATGAAAGTTTATCTGCCATGAAAGGCGGAGACGAGGAATTTTGCCAAACTTTTCGTCAGGTTTATACAGCTGCGTGATCGGATTATACAATGGGTGTTCAAACATGAAAAACGGTTTCGT
>JADBJO010004176.1:216502-236502 GCA_016801955.1 Conus betulinus | reverse complement strand
TTAAAAAGTCTTTTCATCACACATTTGCACACACGTAGTACACCCATGGATGCTTGCACGCACGCACGCACACACCCACAACACACACACACACACACTCACACACACACACACACACACACACACACACACACACACACACACACACACACACACACACACACACACCCCGAGGATAAACGAAAAGGGACCCTGGACAGGTGAGAGAAAAGCAATCTGCATCTTATGAGACACTTGTGGATCAACAAGTCCATGAGTCAGTCCACACCACAGAAATCCCATTTCTGTGGTCCACACCAAATGGAATGATGGGAGGGAAGTTGGGGGGGGGGGGGGGGGGTGGGGGGGAAGGGTGGTGGTGGGAAGCAGGTGGGATGAGAGAGAGAGAGGAAGAGAGAGGAGTTGGGGAAATCTGTATCAACTAGGATGGTGGAAGGATGATTTTAAGGGAGATTGGGGATGGGGGTGGATGGGGGGTAAGGATGGGAGAGGGTGAGGGTAAGGAGAAAGGAGATGGTGGGTGGGAGGTCAGGGGACAAGTTGAAAATTGGATCTGGTTTCAGGATCTTTCATTCTAGTGGGCATGTCCAGACCATTGGTTCTTGGTTATCATGTGACCACTCCTATCTTTTTGTCACATGGCTTCCTTTGCAGGCTTCTGTCTTCTGCCCCCCCTCTCAGTCTCTGTCTGTCTTATAACCCTCTCTGTCTCTTTCTTACGGTCTGTCTGCAATTCTGTTTGTTGTCTGACCCTCTCTCTGTGTTTCTGTCTCTCCCCTTCCCCCCGCCCTGCTCCTTTATATTTACGCGTGCACACATTCAGACGCATATGCGTACACACGCATTACACACACACTCACACACACACACACACACACACACACACACACACACACACACACACACACACACACACACAAATGATCCAAAGCCAACAGGTGTGTCCAAAGAAGAGAAGAAGGTGACAAGCCATGCAATCAGAGTGGGTGTGTCTGGGTGTGCCGGCCAAAGGGAGGAGGAAGTGTACTTGAGGCCCAGAAATATTTGTCCTTGACTTCCATCCCTACTGTGCATGAACCCAGTGACAACCTGTGCTGACACCAAACTTGCTTCATCATGGGCTCAGGTACCTGGGTTTGGTGTCTCGTGAGCACTGAAAAATTGTTTCACCGTATAGGTGATGGTTGAGCGGCATTAACAAGTAGCATGCGTATGGGAGGGCAAATCTCCACACAGGCCTAAGGTGGTAAATGTCAAGGCTACCTCTGAAACTGATGGATAGTTTTTGTCGATGAACGCGTTGCTTGTATTTTCCTTGGATGCTGGTCTTTCTCTTCTGTCTCACTCTCTTGACTTCCATAAAGCATCCCAGCTCATATCCTCACTGACATTTACACATATACCTTTACGACAATCACGTGTACTGGTCATTTTTTGGAGTTTGTTGGCTGACATGACAAAATGCTGGTGAAAAATGGATAACGAGGCAGGCTGCAGTTTCATTTTGGAGTGTGGTTTCCTTAGTTGCAAGAAGTCTGTGAAGAATCTTTTTAATGTCCATGTGTGTGTGCAGGCGTGTGTGTGTGTGTGTGTGTGTGTGTGTGTGTGTGTGTGTGTGTGTGTGTGTGTGTGTGTGTGTGTGTGTGTGTGTGTGTGTGTGTGTGTGTGTGTGTGTGTGTGTGTGTGTGTGTGTGTGTGTGTGTGTGTGTGTTGCGCTGAGGTCTAAGCACTTAGTGTTATTCAAAGACTAACTTTCCATAAACATCCATTTCATAATGGACATTATCATCATTACTATCATTGTAACATGGGTTGAGGCCTGGCAGTATGACATGCATCACTTGGCAAATCATTGTGATGTAACGATGAAGATGACTGTACGTACTGTATCCATGATGACCTTGCTGACGTGGACATTGATGATATGATTTCAGGCCCTGCAGTTTGACACCTGCCACTCAGCCCACCACCATCTTCATCATGTGGATCTGGCGGCTGTTTGAAGGCCAGGCTCTTCTGCAATACGTCCTTGTTGCGATTTTCATTGACAGAATATGGGTGAGGGCTCATCAATTTGTCAGAAAAAAAAAGTAGCATCTACACTGGACAGGACTGATTCTGGTGTCATTGTGCGTGTGTATGACTTTGATTTGTTTGTCTTGTCATGTTTTGAACTGTGTGGTTTACAGGTGTAGTAGATATACAAAGAGACTCCTTATATTTGTGTTTGAAGTTACTGTTTCCCTGTCTGTGTATCTGTGTGTGTGTGTGTGTGTGTGTGTGTGTGTGTGTCTTTCTCTCTCTCTCACCTACCATCTGTCCCTACCCCTCTGTCTGTCTGTCTGTCTCTCTTGATCTGTTTATCTGTCTGTCTGTCTTTTGATATGACTGACATGGGCATGTATAATGTACTATAAATCATTACTGTGTATCAGAAATTCAGCCAACATTTTTTTTTCAAAATTAACAACCAACATTCAAGTTTTCAATAAGGGTGTGTTCACAGTAGGTTTTTGATTAAAAAAGATACTGGCTTGTGTTTTTAGGTTTTTATGCTATGGTTCTTCAAACAGTTTGTGTTACAAAATTATTTTATTCTAACCCAGTGTATGTGGGTGCAGATGTGTTAGCGTGCACGCATCTTTGTGTGTGTATTTGTATGTCATTTTCCATGAAGGATGAAATTTGAAGGCCTCAGGAATGGCATAAATTTCACTGCATTCGTGACTGTAGGAATTTCTGATTTTTATCTCATGTGAATGCTTGTTCACAAATGGGGCTGGTGTGCGTACGTGTGTCAGTGTGTGGCTAAGTGTGAGAGCAAGAGAAGAGGTTAGGGGGAAAAGATGGACATGTACTTCTGAATGCTGTGCATCACTGACAATCATTATTGGTATGTGTGTGTTTCAGGAATTTCTCAACTTTGTGCAGTACTTAATATTTGCCGTTGTCATCGGCTTGTATATGCTGAGTGTGCTGTACATTCGACATGTGAGTGACATGGATGACTGATTCTCTCTCTCTCTCTCTCTCTCTCTCTCTCTCTCTCTTTCTCTCTTTCTCTTTTCCACCACTACCCCCTCCCCCCACCCCGGTGCCTTTCTTCATCTCTCTGTGCATAAGATAATGTCAGAAATGGTGCTTTTCAGATATTTTGGTACATTCTAATAACAAGGAGGAGTTCCCATGAAATAACAGCCCTGTATTCATGAGGACATATCACTGGGAGATATTCCCTAGCCAGGTCTCTGAAAGATTTAGGACTCATGATTTTTTTTTTTTTTAAATGTATAATGTAGACCGTGCTTAAGCTTAAGCTTTTTTTTCCACTTGACTTTATATGTACAGAATTGTTTTAATGTCGCACTGTTGTATTATGGTTTCTGAATTTTTTTATTTTTATGATTTCAGTCTGGATCTGATTTGCCGATGGTACTGTCCTTGCAAATCTCTGTGCTGGTCTGTTACACAGTGCATACACTATCCTTACAAACAATTCTTGCCTTGGTCTCTTACATGGTGCTAACAGTATCCTTACAACTCCCTGTGGTGGTCATACAGTGCTTTACAGCATCCTTACACACAGACGGGGTGTCTTTAGCTCTGTCAGTGACTTCTTTTGTACTAACCAGCTGATCACTTTGTGATCGGTTTTGGTTTTTCTTCCCTTTTTTTTTTTTTTTTTTTTTTTTAAACTCGTTGCAGCATGCAGACATGATTTTGACCCTAGAACTGCAAGCAGGAGCGATGTTTTGAGCTGATGTGATGTCCCTGTGAATGGTGTTTGCTGCTGGTAGTAAAGGACATGTATTTCAGGGGCTGGTCGTGACTGATGTCAGAGGTTTCCAGCATGTATGATTGTCTGGTTCAGTGTCTGAAATTATGTGGCACAGTTGAGGACCTTTGATGAGTATGCTTTCCTCTCGACCACTCAGCTTTGCAAAAAAAAAAGCTTAGAAAGCAATGTAAAAGATGCAGCACGACATCTGTAAAATGCTTACCCAGTAGAAAATGAATCGGGAGCTGTATAGACACCACATGTAATGTTGTGATATATTGTGACCTGTCAGGGACTTGGATTACACACACCTGCAGCATGTCCAGCTGCTTTTCTGTCACTCTCATTTAACTCTGCTTGTTTGGGAGGAACCAGGGTGCTTGATATTCCTGTACTGTCCTCTCCTGTCTTCTGCTTTTGTAGACCATTTTCCGGTCTTTGTTCTTGAAACAGTTTGACCTGTACTGTCTTCTCCGGTCTTCTGCTTTTGTAGACCATTTTCCGGTCTTTGTTCTTGAAATGGTTTGACCTGTACTGTCTTCTCCGGTCTTCTGCTTTTGTAGACCATTTTCCGGTCTTTGTTCTTGAAATGGTTTGACCTGTACTGTCTTCTCCGGTCTTCTGCTTTTGTAGACCATTTTCCGGTCTTTGTTCTTGAAACGGTTTGACCTGTACTGTCTTCTCCGGTCTTCTGCTTTTGTAGACCATTTTCCGGTCTTGTTCTTGAAACGGTTTGACCTGTACTGTCTTCTCCGGTCTTCTGCTTTTGTAGACCATTTTCCGGTCTTTGTTCTTGAAACGGTTTGACCTGTACTGTCTTCTCCGGTCTTCTGCTTTTGTAGACCATTTTCCGGTCTTTGTTCTTGAAACGGTTTGACCCTGTACTGTCTTCTCCGGTCTTCAGCTTTTGTAGACCATTTTCTGGTCTTTGTTCTTGAAACGGTTCAACACTTCTTCTTTATGACAGTTCATGGCTTTCTAGAGATTTTTGGTTATCACCTGGTGACTGGGCTGTGAAAATCAAACATTCTGTTCAGAGTGGAGTGTGGACACCAGCTGCCCTTTTCTTCAGTGTTTATTTGCCCTTATGGTCTTTTTTTTTTTTTCTTTTGATAGTTGTAAAGGTGTTTGTATGTTTACTTTGTTTTTTAATCTGGGAGTGAAAAGGTAAGGGGAAAGCGGAGCTGTCTCAGCACAGTGTAGTGTATCTGACTTATGGATGTCAGTAGTAAGCTTCCTTCTTATTGTCTGTTTTTGTTCTTTGTTTACCACATTTGCTGTGCCGTTTGTTACTTTTTCAGGATATGACCTCTTTTTTTCCCTTGTGTGTCGACAGACCTGCATGATGGGTTTGGTTATAATAGTATTAATTCTAATCCCCCTCCCCCCCTCCCCACCACCAACAAAAAAAGGAAAGAAAAGAAAAAAAAACAAAAAAAAAAAAAAAAAAAGAAAGCTGCTGTGCCCCTGTTTGCCCAGAAGGTGCCTGACGATGGTGTGCTGGTTTCAGGTGCGGACCATCCTGCACATGTAGCAGGCTGTCAGTGGGACCCTGCACCAGACAGGACACCCTGCCCCACACCATCACCCACACCCACTACAGCAACCTAAGTCCAGGTCATCGCCCATGACAGCAGCCAACCTTCCAGGAACAGAGGCGCTGCTGTGCTCCTATGAAGTATTCAGAGGATGTGTTTGTTCTCCAGAGCTGCCTGCCTTGTGTTCCGCAAGACGCTGTACTGAGCCTTCAGCTTATCCAAAACATCCAAAGCACACAGAGTTGTCCTCACAAACTCAGTCTCTCAGCATCTGTATTTTGTGATTCACCTTCTCTCATTCTGCGCCTGTGTCCTGGTCATAAGTTAAATCTCCAGTGATTCTTAGGTCCCGGCAACGCGTGTTAAACTGGTCCTCCATGGGCAATGACTTCCTGTGGGCCACACATGCTGTGTGTCCATCGAGAAGTGTGCGGAGGCTTGTGACAAGAGAAGGCAGTGCTTATCATGTTCCTGGAGGCCACTGGACGTGGCTTGCTGTACTATGGCCACCTTGTGCGGAATTGTAATATAGTTTGATCATGTCCCTACAGTGTAAGCTTTCATTCTCAGACAAAAAAAACGGTATACAGATTTTGTGCTGTGTGTTGTAACATAGAAGTTTTGGAGCACTGGGTGACCTCTGTGGTCAGCTGGCTGTAAACAACATGTCATGGATGTGGTGTGCATGATGAAGTGTGAGTGGCTGGTACCTGAGATCTCCTCTGGAGGGGACGCAGATGGTAAGCCTCTCAGCCTTCTGCTAACTCCCCTTGTTCCCCATGTGGCTTTTCAGCAGCGAGTTTGTTCAGAGAAATCAAATACATAGACATGTGAAAGTGTGAACAGCTGAACGCTCTTACCAGTGCGATAATGGCATTTGTGTAACATGTATTATATGCAGCAATGTCCAAGGATCATTTTATCTTCATTTTTTAAGTTGATTAAGATACATGGATCAGAATGATGAGTTGTATGTTTTGGTAATGCCATACTGGAAACCCTGTATGCGCACCCGTGTTTGCACAACACTCCAGCTGCTAGTGCCTCAACACTGAGTCTGTATTGTCCCTGAGGTTGCTGCAGCAGGCTACAATGCTTTAGTGACCCAATACTGGGTCTGAATTGTCCCCAGGGTTCCTGCAGCAGGCTGCAATGCTATAGTGCCGAGCACTGGGTCTGAATTGTCCCCAGGGTTCCTGCAGCAGGCTGCAATGCTGTAGTGCCGCAGCACTAGGTCTGAATTGTCCCCAGGGTTCCTGCAGCAGGTGCAATGCTGTAGTGCCGCAGCACTGGGTCTGAATTGTCCCCAGGGTTCCTGCAGCAGGCTGCAATGCTGTAGTGCCGCAGCAACTGGGTCTGAATTGCCCCCAGGTTTCCTGCAGCAGGTGCAATGCTGTAGTGCCGCCGCAGCACTGGGTCTGAATTGTCCCCAGGGTTCCTGCAGCAGGTGCAATGCTGTAGTGCCGCAGCACTGGGTCTGAATTGTCCCCAGGGTTCCTGCAGCAGGCTGCAATGCTGTAGTGCCGCAGCACTGGGTCTGAATTGCCCCCAGGGTTCCTGCAGCAGGTTGCAATGCTGTAGTGCCGCAGCACTGGGTCTGAATTGTCCCCAGGGTTCCTGCAGCAGGCTGCAAATGCTATAGTGCCGCAGCACTGGGTCTGAATTGTCCCCAGGGTTCCTTCAGTAAGCTACAGACAGAATAGCACACACACACACACACACACACACTCGGAGACACACACACACACACACACTCTCTCTCTCTCTCTCTCTCTCTCTCTCTCTCTCTCTCACACACACACACACACACACACACACACAAAAATTAAGCATATTATAAAAAAAGAAAAAAAAAAAAATTTTTTTGTGAAGTGTTGCATTTGTAAACACACACACACACACACACACACACACACACACACACAAAGCATTTATGATTCTCTGAAAATTTTTATAAACATTGCATTTGTAAGCACACAGTCTTATTGACCCAGTTTGCCAGGATACACCAGTGTGAAGTAACAAGCTGCAGGAGGTAATGGAAGGGGAATAACTGTGTGATGCCTTTGGGAGTGTTCACCCTGGTGGGAAGGGAAATGGACGTGTTCTGAGTGCCAGTCACAGAGGTAGTGAGCTTTAGTTGCTTTGAGTTGTTGGCTTTTGTTTGTGTTTCTTTCTGTCCTCAGTGGTAAGTATACCAAAGGTGAGGGCTCTCCTGCTGTCCTAGCTTCACACCACAATACAGTCTGGATATAGCTGGATTAAGATGGCAGTGTCTGCAGCCTTTGTGTTAGTCTGCATGATACAGTGTAGCTGGCCCACTGTCTGAGAAGAACAGTGTGTGGGTGTAGGTGCCGGCAGACTTTTTTTTTCTTTTTTTTTTTTTTTTTTAACCCCAGAAGAAAGTGGGCAGTATTGATACGCTGATCACAGGGTGCAGATTGAAATGACCAGCTCCTAGCGGAAGCCTGGAATTGCTTTAAATTTGTTTCTTCCAGTATGTACTTGGATGCCAGTGACAGTCACTGTCTTGCATGATGCAAGTGTGCAGAAACATGGTTACGCTTGTCTGCGTGCTGGGCTAAGAAAATGGTATCCTTAGGTGACTACCTACCCCGCTTATCCCAAAGTAATTATTTTTTTTTTTTTAGCAGTTTTCACTCAACGATTCCATTTTGTTTGCCCAGGACGGACAGTAGGCAGTGATTCCGAAAATGGAAAATTCTCTGAAATTAATGGATAAAAGACCAGCTTGACGGAAAATCACCTTGGCTGTCTGTTTTGATGATGGATAATATTTCATACTGAACATGATGTTCAGAGATCTCTGAACAGGATCAGATGCCCAACTGTGCAGTGATATGCCAAGGTCTTAGTCAAAGATAGCTGCATCCATATAGGCACCCAGTAGAGAGTGATGCTTTTGTGATCTCCTGAAATGCATTCAATGTAAAGAGGACTTATGCTTATTCCATTGCATTACAAGTCAGATCTGTGCTGGTGTATCATATTTTTTTTAACTTAGCGGTATTTACCAGTTACAGTTTTGTTCCGCCAACACCGTGAATAACTCACTCTCACAGCTGACGTGTTAGTTGTCATTGTCAGTAGTGGCCTGTTTAGCATCAGTCATTGTGCATACCACAAGATGTAGGCTGTCTAGGCTCGGCAGCAAACTCCAGTATTCTCTCCAGTCTGCTGTCAAAATTCCTTGTCACAAATACTGCTGTCCAGTTCTACATTATGCTCACTGACATCCCCAACAAGATTTAGTGGTCAGTCATTGAATTTGTCCTCAAACCATTGCTGCTAATTATGGCGTTCCACATCATCATCATGATCCTGAAGGTAGTTGGATCTCTTCAGCACCCAGGTAGTCCATGTAGCAGGGGCCCCACATTCCCTGTAGTGGAAGAACTTGGCTTAAGCGCATAGGGATTTGAGTGGAGAGGGTGCAAGGCTTCTAAGACTTGGGATTAGATTGAAAATCTTTGCAGCTTCAAAGGCTGCTCTTTACACAGCATTTCAGTGTTCCAAAGGGTGAATTAATGTGGTTGAGGGAGAAGCATTCAGCTGTGCTGTCCGACTGCCAAAAATAGTGGTCCTGGATACGTCAGGAGAGGGAATGATTGCACTCTGATGTGATGGGATGACAATGTGAGAGTTTTATTACAATTTGAAATGACTATAGAGCGTAAGAGAGGAGTAATAAATGCAGGAGAGGAGGAATGAATAATTGAACTTTAGAGGACGACATTGCTTGAGGCTTGTTTGTTTGTTTTTTGTTTTTTTTCAAATCAAAATTGACAATTGGGCGCTATGAAATGTGTATATGCCATGCAAGCATCAACTTAGAGTTTCATGTTGTTCTCGCGAGGTTTTGAAGTTGTCCTGGTTAAGTCTTATGAGGTTCCTGTTAAGTTGTTTGAGCTCATTGTATTTGTAAAAAATTGATGGTTTTATAAGGTCCCTGTACAGTGATTGTGAAGTTCTTGAAAGTTTCTTGTAAAGTGTTTATAACCTTGTGGACAAGTTCTTGTAGAGTGTTCTGGACAGGTTTAAAAAAAAAAAAAAAAAAAAGTCTGTTGCTCTTGACTGGTTTGTGTAAAGTGTATACTAGGTTCTGGAGAAACCCCGTGTAGGTTGTTTGTGAGATTCTGGACAGATTTTTGTAAAGTGTTGGTGGAATTCAGGTCAGATACTTTTGAAAAGTTTATGAGGTTTTGGACAGGTCCATGTACAGTGCTTTTGGTTCTGGACTGGGCCATGTAAAGTGCTTTTGGTTCCGGACAGGGTCATGTAAAGTGCTTTGGGTTCTGGACAGGTCCATGTAAAGTGTTTTTGGTTGCTGGACAGGTCCATATGAAGTGCTTTCGGTTCTGGACAGGTCCATGTAAAAGTGCTCTTGGTTCTGGACAGGTCCATGTAAAGTGCTTTTTGTTCTGGACAGGTCCATGTAAAATACTTATGGTTCTTAACAGGTCCATGTAAAGTACTTTTGGTTCCGGGCAGGTCCTTGTAAAGTGCTTTTGGTTCTGGACAGGTCCATGTAAAGTGTTTTTTGGTTGCTGGACAGGTCCGTGAAAAGTGTTTGAGGTCCTAGCCAGGTCCTTGTGAAATGTTTATGACTTTCTGTACAGGTCCCACAGTAAAGTAACCACTGTGAGGTTCTAGTCAGATCCTTGTAAAGTGTTTAAAAAGGTTCTGGACAGGTTCTTATAATGTGTTTGTGAGGTTCTGGGTAAGTCCTCTGTTGAGCCAAGGGCATGATCCAGGTAGTTGTGTGTTCTTAACCCTGGATGTGAGGTCCAGGTGGTCTAGTACGCACTGAGCCGCGAATCAAGATATACACTGAGTCCAATCATACTGATCCCATCAAGATATATACTGAGTCCAGTCATACTGATCCCAGAATCAAGATATACTGAGCCTAAAATCAAGATCCACACTCACAGAATCAGGATCCATACTGAGCCTGACATCAGGATCTACTCTGAGCCCACCATCAAAATCCATACTTAACCGAACATGAAGATCCATAATGAGCCCTGAATTAATATCCATGCTCAACTCAACATGTAGATCCATACTGAATCCAGCATGAACATGACCTCTGAGCTCTCTATCAAGATCCACATTGATCCCACCATCAAGATCCACATTGAGCCCAACATCAACAAAGATGCTGAGTCCACCACAGAGATGCATTGAGAGCCCATTATCAAGATCCACACTCACTGAGCCCGACATCAAGATCCAGCTGGCACCGAATTCACAGAACCGTGGAACATTATCAGTTTTGAATGTCAACGGCAGTGTCTTTCAGAGTTCCATGTAGTAAGACCTGGTTGAAAATGCTGTAAGGGCATAACATTCTTAGCAGTCTTGGATGTTTCAGCCCATACCACAACAATAAGGGTGACCAGTGTGACACTCTGAATTTATGCTAAAAAATCAAAGGCAGTCATACGTGACAGGCACTGATGAGTGGATAATTTTCTGGATGTATTTTGTTTGCTTGTTGAAAAAGATATGAGGCGGAGTGTATGCATGTTGCCAATGGGTGTTTGGCATGTGTTACGCATTTTGAGTCATGAGCGTGTGCTGTCTGGGCAGTTGTCTTGTTGAGAGTTTTCAATGATTCATTTGATGAAATGGTGCGGCTGTGAAACGGAATTGTTGTACAACTTTGTCGATGGAGGAAGTGATACTTATGGGATAGTCTATTTTTCGAACAACTTGACTAGTTGAGCTTGAAGGACAGGTTAGAGGTAGAGTGTGAAGGGGTAGTCTATGGTAGTCTTCAGTTCTAGCTTTCTGACAAGATCTCAAAAAGTGTGGTTAGTCATCATTTTTAATTGGATGGCCTTGACGATCAGGATAGTTCTGGAACACTTGATACTCCCTCATCACGGTATTTTCTGTGGGCTGCTTCATCAGGCTTCTTTTCAAGTTTAGGCAATATGAGTAATGTCCTGTTTTGGTAACCAAAACTTGGGGAGCTATGTTGATGGCAGTTTTGAAACATTTTGAAAAGACATTGCTTTTATTGGTGAAGTCTGATTCCTGGAATTATTTCAATACATATTTTTTGTAGTACTTACTACTAGTAGTATTAGGCTCTTCAGTCACGTACTGTTGGTGAAGGCTGATTCGGATGGGGAGGGGATGTTGGGAGGGGGAAAGGGCGGGCTGTCATTTGGGAAATGCATTTTAGGCACCCCAGTACAGCCTCAATGAAAGTACTTGTCCGGCAAACCTAGTAACAATTCAGTCTTAAAAGGGTGTTCCACTCTAGGAGATCTTCAGATCACTAGACAATCTTAGGCAGACCCCAGACTTGATTAGAATCACCAGTGTCCATTTGTGAATATTCGAACAGACTTTGAAGGGGGAAAAAAAAGGAACATTTATCACATTAGCAGTAACTTTGGAATGTCCGTGAAGTGGTCAAACATACCTGAAAACAGAGTGGGATGGTTTGTCATTAGTTTGACCTTGGCTTTCCTCAGTCTGGTCAGACTGATTCAGAAGTTTTGAAACAAAATTTTCAGATATCTGAAGCACTTCTGGTATGTCTCACATTTTTGTTTCACTGCATTCACTAAATGACGATGATTTTTTTTTTTTTTTTTTTTTTTCCTCTCATCATTGAGACCCCTACCTCAAATCACATTGTCAGAAACACAAGAAGAAGATCCCTAAAAATTATTCTGCTTTTCCCCAAAATTTAGTGCTGTTACTTGACTTTTCTTTATCATTTATGTCACTGTTTGCAACGAGACTTGAGGAACAAGGAATAGAAACATGTAGGTAGAAACATGTAAGGTAACTGACAGTTCAGTATATGCCAACGTCATGAGTTTGATCATGATTTGACGAGAAGTAGCACCACCTTTCTGGATAGTGGGGTGCTCTTCAACTGGATCATGATTTGATGTGAGGTAGCACCACCTTTCTGGATAGTGGGGTGCTCTTCAACTGGATCATGATTTGATGTGAGGTAGCACCACCTTTCTAAACAGTGGGGTGCTCTTCAACTTGATCATGATTTGACGTTAGGTAGCGCTACCTTTCTGAACAGTGGCGTGCTCTTCAACTTGATCATGATTTGACGTTAGGTAGCGCTACCTTTCTGAACAGTGGGGTGCTCTTCAACTAGATCATGATTTGATGAGAAGTAGCACCATCTTTCTGGACAGTGGGATGCTCTTCAACTTGCAAGCTTGATCATGATTAGATGTGAGGTAGCACCACCTTTCTGAACAGTGGGGTCAACTTGCAAGCTTGATCATGATTAGATGTGAGGTAGCACCACCTTTCTGAACAGTGGGGTTCAACTTGCAAGCTTGATCATGATTAGATGTGAGGTAGCACCACCTTTCTGAACAGTGGGGTTCAACTTGCAAGCTTGATCATGATTAGATGTGAGGTAGCACCACCTTTCTGAACAGTGGGGTTCAACTTTGCAAGCTTGATCATGATTAGATGTGAGGTAGCACCACCTTTCTGAATGTGGGGTGCTCTTCAACTTGATCATGATTTGAGATGAGGTCGCACCACCTTCTGAATGTGGGGTGCTCTTCAACTTGATCATGATTTGAGGTGAGGTCGCACCACCTGTCTGAACTGTGGAGTGCTCTGCAGTCTGGTACTGTCATTTTGACCACCATGCGTCAGATGGGTTTATATCTGCCCCTATATATATTTGTCCTTTCTTATCATTTCTACTGCCTTAGTTGTTTCTTTATGCTGATGGATTGAGCAATGTCCTACTGTGTTTTAAGGCATTCAAGCCTGGAGGAAGTGTGCTTGAGCAAAAGATACATAGATGAATTTGTCGATCATTTATTTTGTTGTTGTCATCTGTTCATAGGCTAGTAGGGCAATCGAAATGCAGAAAAACTAGCAAGTGTTATATGGCACGCCAAGAATGATGTACAGTACTTTTTAATGATGATTCTGGTCATGAAGATTTACTTACTGTTTACCTTGCAAGATCCAAAGTGCTGCATGTTTACATGAATGTTTGAAGAAAGTCAGAAAAGTGTGAAGGCACTGCAGTGAACACATAGAGCTATAGGTAAAACTTGATGTTCTTACCAAAAAAAAAAAGTAAACTCATGCACGCATGGATGCACACACATACGCAGACATGCTATAGCACCAGCAGCCAGCAGTCGCAAGAAGGTGAGAACACCATAGTGTTCTGCTGTGAGAATATCAGTCACTGCCATAAATTGTTTGATATGTTGATCAGGGAAATTACATGACGGCTGTACCAGCTTGCAGACTCCTTATTGCCCAACACCGGTATAACGCTGGCTGGGGTCAACTAACAGCATTGCATTCAAAGAGTTTCTCACTGCCAAAGGATTTTACATTGGTGCCCGTAATGATTCCCGCTTACTTCCAGTACACCTGCTGGGTTGTGACATCCAACTTAAATTGTGTATGGAGGTGACAGTGAGAAACCTGACTTATACATGTGTCTTGTCTGAGGGGTGTTTGCTTTGTGTAAGAATACAAGGGATCGTCCGTCACATCGCAGCTTTGAAAAAAAAGAGAGAGAGATGAAATCTTTCTGTGGGATTTTACTTTTTTTTCTTTACCCTTTCGGGATTGATCTTTCAACAGGCTTTAACAGAAATGACGGTATAGTTGCGTGTGTGTGTGTGTGTGTGTGTGTATTTCAGTTTTTTTTCCAGTTCTTGTTCTCATATGAGACATTAAGGAGACTTTCGTCTGTATTCAATGTTTCATACCTTCTCATTATCATGGTTAGACCTGCTGATAATCCTGTGTCCCTAACTCAATGTATCACTCAGATTCATCCTGTCACAATCTAAGTCATCAGTAGTTGATAACATGTGTCTAAATGGTAACTGCTGTAAAGTCCCCAGTCCAATTCTATGACTGGTAAACAGACTAACCTGAACAGGTCAGCAAGAGGTTAAGGTTAGTAGAAATATGAAACAACTGAATTATGGCTCTGAACAATATATGTCCAAAGGAGGAATTGAATTTTTAAACAGGCATTATTATTTAGAGCATTATTGACAAGTAACTCTTTAGAAATAGACACATGGAAGTCTTTTTGTTGTTGTTTTTGCTTTGAATGTGTATATGTTAATTTTGGAACGGAGTGTTTGAGGCAGGGAGGAGGGGGGGTGGGGGTGGGGATGGAGTGTTGGGGTGGGGTGGTGGTAGGGATGGGAGTTGCTTGAGGGATGGAGTGCAGAGGGGATTGGAGGAGGGGATCAAACCTGAATGGATAAATATGGAAAAATGCACATGTTCAAAGGAGAGACGGACGTACCATTTTGAAGAAAGGGCAGAGGTGGTAAGGCTGAGGGAGACTAGGATGGAGTAAGGGACCTAAGGAAGAGTTGTGTCTATTTACTTTAGGCATGTAAGATTGACATGTTCAATGTACACATTTAGAAACGATCCTCATGAGTGAACAAAGACAATGTAGATTACTTTCAGGACATGAATTTGGAAATGGCAGGAAGAGCGATTAAAAAAACATGTTTGACTGCAGTGGCATTTGAGTTATGTGAAAACCTGTGGTACAACCCCACCCAATATCTCATCTTAAAGTGGTCAGTAAATCAGTGTGATTTCAGGTACGGTAGTGAATGTTATTGATGTGATGATCAGTGTTCATGTTCAAGCTGATCAATGATGATGTTGTGATGGACTGTTTTCAAAGCCCTAGTCTTCACTGAGCCCATTGCAAAACCTTTTGTTTGTGGTGGTGTTTGAATACCAGTTTAGATGTTTGGCATGATATGATGATAGTTTGTGGATTGTTTTTATAAGCTCTTTCCACCCAATGATATGTACAATGAGAAGCAGGCACATGTACACATAAACTGCACAAAAATGCTTTTATATGTGCATTTGATCAGTAGTGCAGAAACTTGTCATTTTTTTTTTTTAAACCATATGTTTTAGCAAGCTTCATCATGAAGACATGACATTTATTTACTTATCAAAAATTTTTTTTTTAGGTTTGCTTGGAAGTATATATATCCTTTTAGTAGATTCTGACAGACATTATCTTGAGTGCACAAATAATCAGGCATTTTGTTGTTGGCATGATATACTGATGTAGTGAGTGATGCAGTTAAAGTGAACGGCAATGGACATCAGTCTGCATTTTCTGTCACTGCGCATACATTATTACCACGTGATGTGGACCACCGGGGAGAGGGGTCCGCATGGCAGAGAGAAGTGAATGGGCACAGTGTGAAACAGGTCAGTGGGGACCGATGTATTCAAAGAGTCACTGGGAAGGCATGGAGAGAGAGAGTGTGTGTGAGACCTGGATTAAGTTTGTGTGTATTAAGTGGATTTGATTTACAGGTATCACTGCTCATTTATGTATATTACCTGGATTTTGAATATTTATTTCTCCATTAAAGTCATAGATACTGAGATTGGTGAAAGGAAGGTTAAAAAAAAATCAAGAGAGAGAGAAGAGGGAGTTTACATTTATGCTTTTTTTTTGCTTTTTTTCTTTTTTTACCCTTGCAGATACATGAATTGCTTACATTTGTAAAATATGGAACATGTTTTTTTTAATCAAAAACAAGGAAGATCAAACTGTTCACCCTGAGAGAAAATGTGTGTGATACAAGAATGCAAGGGTTAGGACACAAGGATATGATTCATTAATGTCAGTACCAACACATGTTAGTGCAGACATAGCATTTGTTCCCCATGTTCATGCTTTGTAACTGTCCACAAGAGTGGAGAGAAATCATGTGGCCACTACGAATGGTGATAAAGAGAGGCCTGGACTGCCGGCACTTGTATTGGCTGCCTGGTTCAAATAAACTATGACACCCTCAGACTTCTGTTTGTTTGTGCCACACCACTGGTCAGGATGTTTTGGATGATGTAGCAGCTTTGATTTTACTCAGCCACAAAGTGATCGTTATTTTTTTTTGGTTTATTCATTAATCAGGAGATTGTGTATGCATGCATTGGACAGCAGCAAATTATGACAAGACGAATGCTGTGTCCTGACAATGCTGAAAGGAGAAACAAGAGCAGCAACGTCTGATACAGGGAGACGTCGACTAAAACGGTTGCCCCACGGCATGGTGTTCTCTCTCCTTTCTGAGTAATCTCTACCTTTTGATGTCCATGTATGCTGGCCGCTGGATAGTGCCAGAGGTGATGAAGAAAAGGCGTGTTTGTTTTCCCATACCAAGATAGAAAAAAAAGCAATAGAATAATAGAAATCGAATAATAATAGAAACAGCATAACCGATCGAAATACAATGTTATCAGTTGCACTTTTTTTTTCTTCTTCCACAAGGCAGTTTCGGACGTGGTGAACCTACAATGCGCCAGTGGTTATTGGACAATGGAACCCTAACCTTAAAGTCTTCAACGTCTTGCACTTTTATTGAACATTTTTCTCCTTGATTACCGTAGGTTAACTTCCCAGGATAGACTCTGCCTGTTGAATTCTACCTTTTCTGGAGCATTGTTGTGTCTCTGACTCTCTATATTTATCTCCCGCGCATAATCCCTCCCCTCAAAGACCTTTTCCCCCTCCGTGAAGACTCCAGACCTTTCGGGGTTGTGTTCTTAAACTCTTACTATTTTAGATAATATCTACCATTAAGACCCCACCCCCCCCCCCCCCCCCTTTTAATATTTTTTTTCCTGGAATGTTTATGCTCTTCTAGATTTACCTCCCTTGAAGGCTCCATACTCTTAAAAGACTCTTTTTTTTCCCCGTGGGATGTTTTAACAGTTCTAGATTTATTTCCCTTGAAGGCTGTCTTCCTGACCGACTTTTTCAAGAACGCTTAGACTGTTCTTGATTTCTCCCACGATGATGACTTGCTGTCTCCAAGAGCTTATTTTTCGGAAACATTTTGACTGTTCTAGATTTATCTCCCATGATGACTCCTTCCCTTTCAAGGCTTGGTTTTTCATGAACACTTTGATTTTACAGACTTACCTCCCATGGTGACTCCTTCTGAAAGACTTGTTTTTTCACGAACACTTTGACTATTCTAGATTTATTTCCCCTTGAAGGGTCTCTTCCTTTGAAGGCTTCCTCTGCTGGAACATTTTGACTATCTACATTTATCTCCCATGGGCGTTTCATCCCCTTAAAAAACTTTTTCCCCGTAAAATATTTTGACTAGTTAAGATTTATCTCCATGAAGTCTTTTTACCCTTTAAAGGCTTATTTCTGGGGGAAAATTGTCTTTTTTAAAATTTCAATAACTATTGTAACCTTGCATTTGAAAGTCATTTTTTCATGCACAAGACATCACACCAGATGATTAACCTTAAGTACGTACCACACCGGTCTCCTTACTATAAAGACCCCATTCGTACGGATGTCTGGAGTTCATTGACACGTTGACACAGCATTTCCTATTGGTCACATGACAACACACTAATAGGTGCTTAATCAACTCGACATTCCGCGACCCGTCTGAAACCCCAAGGCACTAATCCCTAGCAGTAAGGTCAGGACTTTTCAACACCAACGTGAAAGGCAGTCCTCCATCATGGACCTGGTATGAAGAGTGATCAGCACCATCACCCGTAGTCACAAGATGTTCATTATCAGACGTTTACGTCACATGTGGACATTAGGTGGCTTCAGAAGATCACCAACACCGACCTATGGGGAACCCCCCCCCAAACAAACAATTCCATCAGCAAAGACCTGAACAAACGAAAATGGGAGAGGGGTAGAGGGAGCAAGGGTCGGCCAAACCCCGTGTAAACCAGCTGACAACCTCACAAGGCAGGTAGTGGAGTAGAAGCCCACAGGTTTTGAGTCGGGAGATTGGAACAGACCTGGAGAAGATCCGCCCAAAGTGAGCAAAGTCTGCTGGACTGACGTGGGCACAACTGAAGGGAGCTGCTCAGAGCTAGTCCATAGGAGGTGTATGGGCGCAGTCCAAGTTCCCTTAGGAGTCCACAGAAGTAACTAAATCGGTGTCAACCCACTGCACTGCTGTAGTTCATACTTCCTGGTGCTTGTCTCTTTGCTATGGTAGGCCTAGCCAAGTGGCAAAGGAGATTCATACACCGAAACAAAATGTTTATTTTTTCTCGAAACACGCAGCTTCCAATAGGAGAAAGAATTCTTTCTCTCTTTAAAATGTTGGGGCTATTCTTTTACCTAAAGAGATGCACTCACCAAGACAACTTATGTTCCCGTCCCCCACCCTTCTCCCCATAAAACACGCCACTTCACATAAGGAAAGCAATATCTCTTAGTTTAGCGATATAAGGCCCTGCATTATACTAAATGTGATTTACACCAGACTAACCTTTTCTTTTCCATTAACATGTGCAACTTCTAATAAATGAAGAAATATTCTCCAAGTGGTTACGGCACCTGCGTACTGCAAAGATATTCTGAACATATTTCATTCTTCACACAAAATATGCAACTTCAAATTAATGGGGAGAAGCCTTTCTGTCAGCAACGAAATGGGCTTGCCTACTATCGAAGTGGGACTCATACCATATTCCACACACACACACACACACACACACACACACACACATGTGCACGCACACGTAGTCTAGAGTCACAGAGTGTGAAATATAAAATATCAGCAGATTTCATAGCTCACTGCACAACTGAACAGACACTATTGTAAAATCTATAAAAGATAATGTCATAATTATTATGTTATGATGCCTGGGTTCTTTCAAAACAGGATAACAAAACGGAGGAAAATACATGTCATATGATTTAAGAAACTCGGTTTATTTATTATTAACGTAAAAGGAGGAGTGAAGGGGGTATTAGCTCGGAGACGACTGAATGCATTGTTGTATGTATTTCTATGCTTTTTTTCCCATTCATTCAGTTTATTCATTTACCTATCTAATAATCTATTTCATGAATTTCATCTATTCATTCATTCATTTTTTTTTTTTGTTTTTTAACGAACAGCTATCGATCAATATATAGATGTAAATAGCAACATCAGCAAGAATAAAGACATTTGTATACATGTATTTTCATAATTGTCGATGCATTCTAAACACTGTAGTCATTGATGAATCCAACCCAAAGTATTGTTTTATCGATGCAACATTTACAGGAGAAAATATCACTTTACATAATTATGATTGTCATATTTCTTTCATCTTTTTTCTTCTTCTTTTCCGCCCTTTTTTTTCTTCTCATGCCCGTTTCTATAAGTGGTAAATATGGTAACCATCTTGTTTTAAAAAAACATGTCCATTCCAATTTATATCTGCATTGTATTTTTCGATTTTATAACGCGAAAGTAGATACCTTTGGAAGGAGACTATATCAGGAAGACAATGGTCAAATTTGCATTTGTATTTCTATGCTTGTTTGCCAACAGTGAGACAAGGTACAGTTCTTCTAATTCTTCTGCTTCCAAGTGCTCAAGACATTAAGAGAATGTGCCTCTACAGTTTCTCACATCCTGAAAGAAACTGTTAAATGAATTGATAACCTCCCAACCTCTCCCTCTCTTTACTTTCTACCCCACTCTAACTCTTTGTATTTCTTTAAATAATCAAAATGAAATGAGAACACGAAACCGCATTAAAAAACAAAACAAAAATAATGAACGATATATCCACACCAAATCAGACGCTTCGATCTGGAATAAAAAAGAGAAAGAAGCTTCAAAATTGCAACGTTC
>JADBJO010004176.1:204002-211502 GCA_016801955.1 Conus betulinus | reverse complement strand
GCCATCCGCAACACTCTGCTACACCAACTCCCCTGATCTCCCCACCGCATCAACGAACGACTGATGAAACTGCGCTTCCCCGTCGGTCGCTCCAGGCATGTCACCCATCATCAGTGCCTACGCCCCCACACTCACAAGCTGTGAGGAAGACAAGGAGAGATTTTATGAAACCTTGGACACTCTTGTGAAGTCAACTCCTGCAAGCGACAAGCTAGTAGTCCTAGGGGACTTCAACGCAAGAGTGGGGACAGATCACCAGAGCTGGGAGGGAGTTTCTGGGTTCCCAGGGAGTCGGCAAGATGAACAGCAACGGGCTACTGCTCCTGACTGTGTGTGCTGAGAACGGTCTCACCATCACCAACACCCTCTTCAGACTGGCCAACAAACACAAAACCACGGATGATGCATCCAAGATCCAAGCAGTGGGCATCTTATAGACTATGTCATTGTTCGACGGCAGGATACACGGGACGTGATGATCACCAGAGCCATGCGAGGAGCTGAGTGTTGGACAGACCACCGTTTAGTGAGGGCGGTCTTCAATTTTCACATAGCCAGAGTCCAACGCAAGAAGCCCAAGGCTGCTCGATCAAAATTCAACATCTCAAAACTGCAGAACCCTCTCTTAAAAGAGAAATTCCAAACTCACCTAGATGAGACTCTGACTGCTCAGGGACCGCTGACTGGAGACCCAACAGAACAATGGAACCAGTTCAAACAGATGGTGACAGAGTCAGCCAAAGCCACTCTAGGCCTCAAGAAGCATGTCCACCAGGACTGGTTTGATGAAAACAATGAAGACATCAACAAAACAAAACTCTTAGAAGAGAAAACACACTGCCTATATCAACTGGCAGAACGATCTATCCTCCATCTCCAAGAAGGATCGCTTCAAGCACCTCCAGAGCAAAGCCCAGAGAGAACTGCGCACAATGCAAGACAGCTGGTGGGACAGGAAAGCTGATGAGGTTCAACGATATGCCGATCTGAATTACTCCAAAGAGTTCTTCAACTCGCTCAAGGCTGTCTACGGACCACAGAGACCCAGCACCACCCCACTTCTGTCTGCAGATGGCAAGACCCTGCTGAAAGACAAGGACAGCATCACGCAACGCTGGAGGGAGGGAACATTTCTCCACCTTACTCAACAGACCGTCCACAGTCGACTCTTCAGCCTTGAACGCTATCCCGGAGAAGCCGGCCCTGGAAGAGCTTGACCCCTACCCAGCCTCGAGGAAATCACTAAGGCAGTGAAGGCAGACGAGCAGTGGTAAGGCACCAGGCATGGACGGCATCCCAGCCGAGATGTACAAGGCAGCCGTCCCAGTGGCCCTGGACACTCTCCACGACATACTCTGCAGCATTTGGGGGGAAGAAAAAACATGCCACAAGACTTTCGAGATGCCACTGTTGTCTCCCTGTATAAAAACAAGGGCAGCAAGTCTGACTGTGGTAACTACCGAGGCGTCTCCCTCCTCTCAGTCGCTGGGAAAATCCTAGCAAGAGTCATCTTAAACCGCCTGATCAGCGCTGTGTCAGAACCGTCACTGCCAGAGTCACAGTCTGGCTTCAGACCAGGCCGCAGCACCCATCGACATGGTCTTCTCGGTGAGACAGGTCCAAGAAAAGTGTATTGAGCAGCGGATGGACCTCTACGCTGCTGTCTTCATCGACTTAACAAAAGCCTTCGACACGGTGTGAACAGGGAGGCGCTGTGGGTCATACTCTCCAAGCTTGGCTGTCCGAGAGGAAATTCACAAAAATCATCCGCCTATTCCACGACGACATGGTTGGTCTTGTGCTTGTTGGGGGTGGGGGTGACAGCTCTGCTCCCTTTGAAATCTCGAACGGCGTCAAGCAGGGCTGTGTCCTCGCTCCGGTCTTGTTCAACCTGTTCTTCACATGCATGCTGAACCCATGCCCTCGGAGATCTCGACAGAGGCATTACATCAAGTACAGGCTGGACGGCTCTCTGTTTGACCTTCGTCGGCTGAGCGCCAAGACCCGAACAGTCGAGAGACTTGTGACTGACGCACTGTTTGCCGACGACTGTGCTCTGATGGCACACACAGAAGCGGATCTCCAGTTCATTGTCAGCAAGTTTGCGGAAGCCTCTCGGCTTTTTGGCCTCACAATCAGCCTTGGAAAAACGGAAGTGCTCTACCAACCCTCCCCAGGCCTAACAGTGCAACCTCCCCCCCCACCATCACCATCGGAGGCACCATTCTGAAAAACTGTCGAGCACTTCAAGTACCTCGGGAGCGTCATTTCCAGTGATGGCTCTCTTGACAGAGAAATCTCTGCCAGGATCAGCAAAGCCAGCCAAGCTCTTGGCCGCCTACGTACTCGTGTGATGACCCACAAAAGCATCAAGCTCGACACAAAAAATCAAGGTCTACAAAGCTGTTGTTCTCACTAGTCTCCTCTACGGCTGTGAGTCCTGGACGCTGTACCGGAACACACACGAAACAGCTTGAACGCTTCCACACGAGATCACTACGAGCGATTATGGGCATCAAGTGGCAAGACCGAGTGACCAACCTGGAAGTCCTGGACAGGGCCGGTCTGCTCAGCATCGAAGCCATGATAGTGAAGGCCCAGCTTCGCTGGACTGGACATGTCATCCGTATGGAGCCTCACAGACTGCCTCGGCAGTTGCTATACGGAGAACTGAGGCAGGGCCAGAGACCCAGAGGCCGCCCCAGAAAGCGCTTCAAAGACTGTGTAAAAGACAATCTGAAGCACAGCTACACGCCTGCAAAAGACCTAGAGGTTTGTGCCCAAGACAGAGCAGAATGGCGAAGTCTAACCAGGAAGGCCCAGGAAGAATTGAAGACAATCGCCCGCGACCACATGACTACTGCAAGAGAAAAAAAACGCAAGGCCTTGGTGTCCTCCCTTCCCACATTAGCCACGTTCAATTGCCCCTACTGCCCACGGTGTGTGCCCTCGAGAATCGGTCTCTCCAGCCACACTCGTGCCCATGGGAGAAGGTCATCTGCACAGTGACATTATCGAAATCGATAGTCTACCACGGAGCGGAGGGGATGCACTGGTCAGCGAAAATAGCTCTCCTCGCCCTTTGGAAGTTCTGGACTTCTTTTTCTGCCATTCATATGATTTTTATTTGGCTAGGGGTCTTTTTTTTTTTTTTTATTATTGTCTACTGTTCTTCTGCCTTGGTGAACCATTCTCCTGTCTTTGTTCTGGAAACTCATATGATTTTTTGTTCTGATGACAATATATGACATGTTTGCTTTTTTTTTCTTTTAATGCAACCTGGCAGGAAGTGAAAATTGTACACATTGTCAGAGTGGACACGTCATTCTCTTGTTTCGATTTAGTCGTTTGACTTTTTAACGGTTTTTTTTTTGGTTACGGGTCAGCGTTTTCTTTGTTGTTGTTGTTGTTGTTGTTGTTAATTTCATATTGTTCTCTTTAAAATGGGAGTGAAAACAATCAGGGGAACGTATGGGGCTCCCAGTTAGCATGTCATCTATCTTGTTTGTTTTTGTCGTTTTCGTGATACCTTTTGTCTTGGCTTTCTATTACTTTTTCAAGATGTAACATTTTTTTGTCAGTGATTGTTTTTGTAGTTTTTAATGATCACTTTTGTCTTGGTTACCTGTTACTTTTTCAAGATATGACTTTTTTGTCATTTGTGGGTTTTTGTTATTTTTATGATAACGTTTATCGTGGTTATCTGTTACTTTTTTACATGTAATTTTTTTTGTAATTCATTGTTTTTCTCGTTTTTATGATAATTTTTGTCTTAGTTATCTGTTACTTTTTCAAAATATGACTTTTTTTTTTTGTCATTTATTGTTTTTGTTATTTTTATGATCACATTTATCTTGGTTATCTTTTACTTTTTTCTACATGTATTTTTTTTTTGTTATTTATTGTTTTTTTTCGTTTTTATGATAACCTTTGTCTTAGTTATCTGTTACTTTTTCAAGATGTGAGACTTTTCTGTCATTTATTGTTTTCGTCGTTTTTATGATCACGTTTATCTTGGTTATCTGTGATTTTTTTTAAGATGTAACGTTTTGCCCTTTTTTGTTTTTGTCGTTTCAATGATCATGTTTACTTTTTCAAGACATATATTTTGTGTGTGTGAGTGTGTGTGATTTATTGTTTTCGTCGTTTTTTATGATCACGCTTATCTTGGTTACGTGTTTACTTTTTCAAGATGGAGCCTTTTTCTGTCATTCATTATTTTTGTTGGTTTGATGATAACGTTTATCTTGGTTATCTGTTACTTTTCCAAGATTTTTATTTTTGGTGGTCATTTATTGTTTTTGTCGTTTTTGTGACCACTTTTGTCTTGGTGTTATCTGTTATTTTTCAAGTGTAACATTTTGTGTGTGATCATTTATTGTTTTTGTCGTTTTTATGATAACTTTTTTTCTTGGTTATCTGTTACTTTTTAAAGATGTCACACTTTTGTGTCATTCATTATTTTTTTGTCGTTTTTATGATGCATCGATGACGTTTATTCTAGTGGGTCTGTTTTATGTCCTGTAAGTTGATTTCCTGAGAAAGTCCTGTTTGGTCAGTTAGTCTATAATGACCTTAAAAGGAACTTCTGTTGCAGCTAAAAGCTAGAGGAGTTATCTTCCCTGAATTTACACCTGTCATCTCAACATTCAATTATTTACAGCAAAGAATCCCATCCCATTTATTTACCCCACACACACACTCACTCATTCACTCACTCACCCACTCACTCACTCACTCACTCGATCGATCGACTGACTGATCTATGAACTAATCAATCACACTATTCATCCAGCAATGCAGCGATCTCTCTATAGAAGGAACACTCAGACTCACGCAAAGGTGAAGGCGTGGTTGGCGGTGGCGTCGTGGTTCTTGACTGGGTTGTGGGGGGCCGAGGGGTGGTGGTGGTGGTGTTGTGGTGGTAGTTGGACGGGTGGTGATACTGGTGGTGGTGGTGGTGGTGGTGAAGATAGGGGTACTGCCTGGGGGGATCTGAAATCCTGGCACCCTGGACCTGAAACTTGTGGCAGCTGCATCTGCAAGAGTGCATAGCGTTGACAGTGAGGACAATTTCTACAGCGCCCATCCTAACAACGTAGGCTACAGGGCGCTTCAGAAGTTTTAACAATTCAACGTCTAAAAAAAATATATGTAAGCAGAACACACACACACACACACACACACACACACACACACACACACACACACACACACACACACACACACACACGTCCTGCGTTCACGAATCATAAACGTATACACACAAACACATACACACACACGCACGCACGCACACAGCACACTCGCGCACACACACATACACACACGCACACACACACGCGCGCGCGCGCGCGCGCGCACACACACACACACACACACACACACACACACACACACACACACACACACACACACACACACACACACACACACACACACACACACACACACTGTAACATAATGCTGCATACATAAACACACGATATGACCGGTGAACAGCTCATTTGTACACGAGCAAAGTGTGCAAGTGACATGTAGTAATTTAGTAATATTTCAGGTGGTATCCTGCAACTGGCGTTTGAACAGATACGTTTTAAGTGCAGACTTGAAAGTCGGGAAGGAGGGGGCATGACGCAGATGGAAAGTAAATGAATTCCAGAGTATTGCCGCAGAAAATGAGAATGCTCTAGAACCGTGCTGCTTTCGGTTATATAAGGGAATTCGAAAAATTCAGTCATCAGAGGAAGAACGGAGGGGACGTGTAGGAATATATATTACGAAGCGATCAGAGACAGGTAGGCGCTTCACCTGTGATATCCTTATAACATAGACAGGCCGACTTATACTGAATTCTGTGCTCTATTTTGAGCCATTGTAATTTCTCCAAGAGATCCGAGGTATGGTGCTGTTTTGGCACCTTGAAGATAAGGCGAGCGGCTGAATTTTGAACATGTTGTAGTGGCTGGAGTAAGGCTTGTACACCAAGGATAAGAGCGTTACAGTAAACTAGTCTTGACAGAATGCAGGAAGACGCCAATGTCTTCGTGGCCTGTTCTGTAAGGAAAGGTCTGATAGAGCTGATGCGACGGAGTTCGAGAAAGGATGCTTGGCAGATTTTGGCTATGTGGTGTTTCAGGGTGAGATCAGAGTGGAGATAGAAGCCAAGGTCACGAACAAATGGCATAAATGAGATGTCAGATTTCAAGGAGCCTAGGATTATTGACGGATGAAGACGGGGGGGGTCGTGAGCTTGTGAGTGTTTTGTAAACCGGATAGCTTCTGTTTTATCACCATTTAATTTCAGCTTATTAGTAGACATCCACTGTTTGATATCAGAGACACAGCCTTCAAGATTTTTGACAAGATTGTCATAGTTGTCTAACGTGTCAAAATGTTCAAGTTGAGTGTAATCTGTAAATATTTCATGATGAACAGAATGGCTGTTAATGATCTGAGTCAGGGGCGTTGTGTGCATTATGAAAAGAACTGGACCCAGCACAGACCCCTGGGGAACGCCAAAGTTTGATGACATTTTAGAAGACCATTTCTCGTTAATAAGGACGAACTGCTGTCTGTTTGACAGATACGATCTAAACCAATTTAGTGCAATGTCACATATGCCAAAGTTTGAGCTCAGACGTGAAAGGAGTGTTTCGTGATCAATTGTGACGAAAGCAGCAGACAGGTCGAGAAGAAGAACAGATACTTTCTCGTCATCACGAGATGTCAGAATATCATTCAAGATTCGGATGAAAGCAGTATGTGTGCCATGTCCAGCACGGTAGGCTGACTGGTGGAAGCTGAGAAGATTATTCAGAAAAAGATGTTGGGATAATTAATGGAGGACCAATTTATCTAGAATTTTTGACAAGAAAGGAAGATTGTAGATTGGTCGGAAATTTTTCAATTGATTTGGATCGAGCGACGATTTTTTCAAATGAGGTGTCACAATGGCAGTTTTGAAGTCATCAGGGACTGAACCACTCAGGACAGACTTGTTGAAAATATCTGGGGTGTCGAGATTTTCATAAATGAGAGAAGTCGGGATAGGATCAAGTTCACTTGATTTTTTTTTTTTTTTTTTTTTTTCAGTTTTCTGGTGAATCTCTTTCACAAATTGATTCAAACTTCATTGGTTCAAACTTGGACAAAGTTAAGCCGGAAGAACGACTAAATGCATTACGGATAATGACTAATTTGTCTCGGGGGGAAAAAAATTCAAAAAGACGTCAGGTAATTTGAGGGATCTACGTTGTGGGGAAGTACAACAGTCTTCGTTCTGCCCAGAATTTGGTTCACGTTGCGTTACAGTGTAGTGTAGTGTAGTGTAGCGTAGTGTAGTGTAGTGTAGTGTAGTGTAGTGTAGTGTGGTGTGGTGTGGTGTGGTGTGGTGTGGTGTGGTGTGGTGTAGTGTAGTGTAGTGTAGTGTAGTGTGTGGTGGTGTGGTATGGTGTGGTGTGGTGTGATATGGTATGATATGGTTTGGTGCGGTGTAGT
>JADBJO010004176.1:184002-191502 GCA_016801955.1 Conus betulinus | reverse complement strand
CACACACACACACACACAGAGGCAGACAGACAGAGAGAGTGAGAGCAAACTCCTTGAACGTTCGAACTGCGCGGCGAAACCTAGCGTGCCCATGAGGAAGAGAATTCCATGCAAGTTATCTCGCTTCCCCAGCAGGTAATTTCTTGCAGTTAATTCATATTCATGAGCTGGTTAAACCGGTTTGAGTGCATGGTTAATTTTGCCCGGATGCTGTTCGGGCCAAGGGCAGAGAACTGTTGTCAGTAGCGCCGGATCAGCATTCCGGCGTAGGCTGGAATGAGTTAATGAACTGCCTGACTGCGCGACTGATCCATTCATTGGCCGTCTGACTGGCTCTTTGACTGACTGAGTAATTGACTGACTTCTTTATATGTTACGCCACCTGGCTGACTGCTTGACTGACTGTTTACATAACTGATCGACGAACTGGTTGACCAACCGATTGTTGATCAATTGAACCACCGAAACACTGGATTGTTCATCCACGGAATGACTGACGCCGTGACTTAGTGAGAGAATTTATTGTTTGTTTGATCGATATATTTGACTGACTGAATGACTGCTTGTCTGACTAACTGTCTAACTAGAAAATTGTCTAACGGTAAGCTGAACGATCGATTGCCTAATGAACTGCCTGACTGATCGAAATGCTAAACGACTAGCTGATAAATTGATCAGTCGACTGACTGACTGACTTGATTAGATCATCTTCTGATAACCTTTGAGATGTTATTGGTGTTTTGGATCGAAATCAATCAATCAATCCATTGATCAATTAATTAATCAATCAATCAATCAACCAACCAACCATCCAATCAACCAGCAACCCACCAACCAATCAACCAATCAACCAATCAATCAATGGATCAATGGATCAATCAATGGGTCACTCACTCACTCACTCACTCACTCACACACTCAGTCACTCTGTCAATCAATCAACCAATGAAGGACAAAAGATCATGCGTTATACCATAATCATCTGATAGCTCTTGAGACCTCATACATGTATAGGATCGAAATCAATCAACCCATCAGTCAATTAGTAAAAGAGGGAAAATCTTAAAACGAAAGGCTACATTGAGGTACAGTACTCATGGACAAGATTTAACGAATGCTTGACCAACTTTAAGCGACAGGGGTGGGGGTGGGGGTGGGGATGGGGGGTGGTGAGTGTCGAACCAAAACCCCAGCTAATCTGTTTGCACTATGTGTTCATCTGAACCTGCATACCCATGTGTTGTTGTTCATGAGCACGTGCAAAGTGGTTTGGACAGCTGTTCTGAAGGATGACTGGGATGCTGAAAGTGGCACAGATCAACAGGTAACTCCGCTCCAAACGAACAGTGCCCACAAAGCTTATATCAAGGGACGCAGGGAACAAGACAAAGACAGAGGGAAAAACAAGAGGAAAGGAAAGACTGGACGCTACGGAAAGTTAGCAGCAATGGGGCGAATCCCTGCGGGAAACAGAGATTTGCGATAGGACAGAGACACCGAAAAAGACAAAGATACAAGACTGGACAGAAACGTGGGGAAGCTAAAAGAACAGGCGCGAGCAGACAGGAGACAGAGTAGGTAGAGCTCAGGAAAAGGGGAGCGTTGGAATGGTAAAGAGTGGGAGGGAGGGGGGGGGGGGGGGGGGGGGGGGGTGGGGGGGGGGGGGGGGATGGGGCGGGGCGGGGCGCGGTAGAGTGAGGGAGAGAGAGGACGAGGAGTGGGGTGGGGGTGGGGGTGGGAGTGGGGGGTAGGATGACAACAGTCACATGACAGTGATGGTGACTTCACTTACAGAGCTTGGCGGTGTCGTCTGTGTTCTCCCCATCCTCTAGCAGCGAACCGAGCTCTGAACACAACACAATTCAGTACCCTCAGGGCGTAGTGCGCTCTCATGCGACGAAGAAAAAAACCATCTTCAGAGTAGCATTGTCAGCTTTGTAGTGCCTAAATGATGTCTACCCCCCCCCCCCCCCTCCTCCACACACACCCTTTTATGACTCTACACCACAATCACCCCCCTCTCTCTCCTCCTTATGTATTCTCCTATTTCTCTTTCCTTCTCTTCCCCCCCCCCCCCCCCCCTCTCTCCTCCCTACTTTCAACACCTCATCCATTCACCTTAGCATCCACTGCAATCATAACCGTGATCCTCACTTTCTTATCCTGGACTAAAAACTCAACGAGTCAATGCTGACATATTAATGCTCACTTATCAACTGCGTGGTATGGTACACATGACGTCATATTTTCACGTAACAGATGGGACGCTGAATCTTAGATCAAGCGTCCTTTTTGGAGCTTCCCGTAATAAACACCAGTTTACCATGGAAACTCCATAAAGTCTAGGATGTAATCCCACAGATTTTGTAAATACTCATGTAAATATTCATGCTCATAGCTGCTGTTAAGACTACTACGACTATTACTACAGCACCAACAACACAACAACTACTACTACTATTATCATCATCATCATCATCATCATCATCATCATCGTCGTCGTCGTCGTCGTCGTCGTCGACATCATCATCATCATCAATTGTGATCATTACACAAATTTATCATCATCGTCATCATCATCATCAGTAGTGGTAATACTAGTAGTCGTCGTCGTCGTCGTTGACGACGACGACGTAGTAGTAGTAGTAATAGTAGTAGTAGTAGTAGTAGTAGCTTTAGTGGTAGTGGTAGTTGTAGCATATAGCAGTCATCATCATCATCAATATCATCATCATCATGACAATAATGGTAAACTGTGCAAATCTACTGCAAAACTACTCAAAGCACTTTTACGCATCATTCATACTTCCATTTACTCACAAGTAATACCCAACTTACTATGAACATTGTGCTCATACACATGGGAATAGTATTGTCTTAAAAGGCTTGTTTACAAAGGTTTTCAGAAGACTTTTGAAAGCAGGCAAGCTACAGGCAAACAAGGCAAAGAGCTGAATATATCGCTCACTGTTTTAGTTAATAGGCAAACAGACATGTAGAGCGATATACATCGCACACTGTTTTTTGGTTAAAAGACAGACATGTACAAGCCACAGGCCACAATTAGGATTTGGCACCAAATCACCATTTAATCCATGTAAGCGTTTTGGAGTCAAGCAAAAATTTGGGTGAGCATATCATATTAGACTGATAATTGATCAAAGGAACAACCACCCACAATTTATTTCACCTGTTTTTTTTTGGGGGGGGGGGATGAACACCGATAAACATCATTCACAGTGTTCAAATACATGACCTTCACCTTGACTCCCCTCACATTTCAGGCCTCGGCACCCACCCGTCACCCTGTGTTTACGCCAGATGTTTTCCCAACATCAGTCCCATTCTCTTCATTTTCATTTGTCTGCTTGGCTCGTCCCTTGATTGCCATGTGACGGAACACGAGGACAACCAACTTTCAGACACGATAAAACTTCTCAAAACAATCTTAAGTGTGCCAGTTTATAAATATACGACTCCTTCAGCATGGCCTCGGCGCCTGAATTGTTGGTGTGCAGCCACAGCGATACGTACGTCGGTACTCGGTGGCCTGTTGATCGGCTGCGGTGCACCGAGACACATCGTGGGAGTCTGAAACAAGACAGCCACAGCAGAATGACGCGCGGACATGACGGTTAGGGCTGACACTTTGAAAGGGAGGACCCTTGATGGCAAGGAGACTGATGTATGAAGAACAGAGCTCTTTCACAGTGCCAGTCCATAAACGCTGAGCCAAACTGCCACGACTTTGGAATTAAAACTCTTCACTGCCACACAGTTTTATAATTGTGTCCAGAGACGACTTTTTGTAAACTGAAACCCTTTTCACTGCCATACAACATTATAACTGTGTCTAGACACAGCTTTGTGAATGAAAATTTAACCCTTTCACTGCCAGACAACATTATAATGGTGTTGTGTCCAGACACGGCTTTGAGAATTGAACCATTTCACTGCCAGACAACATTATGATTATGTCCAGAAACGACTTTGTGAATTAAAAAACCTTTTTCACTGCCAGACAACATTATAATTGTGTGTTGTTGCCAGAGACGGCTTTGAGAATTGAAAACATTTCACTGCCAGACAACATTATAATCATGTCCAGAAACGACTTCGTGAATTAAAACCCCTTTATCACTGCCAGATAACATTGTAATTGTGTTGTGTCCAGAGACGGCTTTGAGTATCAAAATCCCTTCCACAGCTAGACAACATTATAATCATGTCCAGAAACAACTTCGTGATTTAAAACTCTTTCACTGCCAGACAACATTATAGTTATGTCCAGACCTGTCTGAAACAGTATCAACAGTCAACAAGGTAATCAAATGCAGTTCATTGATTTCCGATTTACTCTTTAGGAGCAGTCTTCCCTTTCGATTGTCCAGTTTTGAGGTAAAAAAAAAATCTGCATGACATCATACTACAGCACCTGACTTCCCTCTGTATGTGAATCGATTGCCGTACACAAACTACAATATAATCTGTTGTCTCATAGATGTAAACGCGTATGCGTGGTGTAAACATGAGTCATGTTCAATGATCACTGTCATACAGCAGCCATAAAAAAGAAGTAAGACACTTAGACCTGACGTATTAAAGCATTGAAGATTATCTGAAAAAGGCAAAATCAAAAGGCACAGGGCAAACATAAGTCCGTGCCACTAATGTGACAAACATATATCCAAGTAAATGCATACATACCCCCCCCCCCCCCACCTTAAGTGCGAGCGTGTACACAGGCAAACACACATGCGCTCGTGTGAACACCAGAACTACACCTAGCCATATTGCACAGGTATAAGAAATCGACTGATCTGTGACTAACACTGCTTTTGGATCGAGATGATTTCAAAATTTTTGAAAACGGAAGTTTGTCCAGTTCTCAAGAATCGCATAAAATCTTACTAAAAATTCACCCGAAGGCAAAGTACGTAAAATTACAATGACAATGACGGACATGCACCCGTTGGACACAATTCTAACGTGGACGGGGTGTCGGGGTGGGGGCCCACAGTGTGTCTTAACCATCTTCATGATTGCATTACACACAGGGGGCTGACCTACACATCCTGTAATCTTATCAACTGGATCTCCGCGACCGTCAGCGTCTTCCGAACCGTCTAACTGAAGAAAAGGTAGAGGAGAACACGTCACATTCAATATTTTACGAGAACACGTTAACTGGGAATGGAGGTGACGGTGCGTAAAGACCCGGATGCTGTAATCCAATTCACTGAAAACAACAGAGACAGGCAACGTTGTAATGGTTGCTCTTGGAGCTGTCGTAAATACGGTGCCGAACACTTGCACGCACGCGCAAACTCATTCTCTCTCTCTCTCTCTCTCTCTCTCTCTCTCTCCCCATAACCCCCTTTCCTCCCGCCCTACACATCTCTGCGATCCTTTCCTACCACTTACCACTCCCCATTCTCACTTTAAATACAACTTCGACAACTTGAAACAGAGGGGATGGGAGTAGGGTGGGGTTGGGGGTGGGGCATTAGAAACTTACTGTCGGTATGGCAGGTCTGCCTCGCAGCATGAGTAAAAAATGACGTCATCAACACGACCACTGAAACATTACGTCAACGACGTTAGTAGAAATAAAAACGAATCACGGAAAAGAGGTCAATTGCCTATACGACTCACATGTGATGACAAACCACCACGGAAAGATAAAGGCAGAGGGTGTGTGGGACGTCTGGGGAAGGACAGACGTAGCTATGTTTTTTCGTTTGTTTGTTTTTTGTTTTGTTTTTTATATCCTACTCTCCACATATAACAAAAATGACTGTTTCACCAGAGCAGCTCCTTAAGTTCAGTGTAGCAGTGCACTGTATAAATGGCGTAGAAATGTACGCATGTACATTATGATGTTGTCCCCCCCTCCCATTCTCGTCCTTACTTACACAAGATATCTCCACACACACACACACACACACACACACACACACACACACACACGCACACACACACGCACACACACACACACACACACACACACACACACATGTGTTTGTGTGTGTGTATGTGTGTGTGTGTGTGTGTGTGTGTGTGTGTGTGTGTGTGTGGTGTATGTGTGTGTGTGTGTGTGTAATGTCTCTCTCTCTCTCTCTCTCTCTCTCTCTCTCTCTCTCTATATCTCTCTCTATCTATCTATGTATATATATATATATATATGTGGTATATATATGTGTGTGTGTGTGTGTGTGTGTGTGTGTGTGTGTGTGTGTGTGTGTGTGTGTGTGTGTGCGCGTATGTGTGTGTGTGTGTGTGTCCTTTTTTTTTCCCTATTTGTTGGGTCACAAGTCATCGTGTTTCTCTTTTTACCTGTTTGCTGGGTCACTAGCTATGATGTATATCTGATGACCTGCTTGTTGGGTACCCATTCATAATGCAGATCATTGACCTCTTTAAGGTCACTGGACAGTAAGTCTGTCACCCCAAACGACAGGCATAGAGTACCCCGCGGGGTATCCATGATGTCAAGTGCTGTCTGTCCATCTGTCTGCCTCTCTGCCTGGTTGTCCACAAGGTGACACACAACTCGTTAAGCAGATCTTCATGTTATCACATAGAGCTGTGCGACGGATCAGTTTGTAGCTTGCAGGCGAAGGTTTAAAGAGGAGATACAAACACTGTGCATGGCAAAAACATGAAGAGAAACAGACCGAAAACCGAAGCATGAATTTGAAAAGAAATGTTCACAGCTGAGAAAAATATAGTAAAAAGTTGTGCTGTCTGGGCGACACCTCCAGTGAAAAGTAGTGCTGTCTGGACGATACTTCCGGCGACAATTCCGGTGAATAGTATTGCTGTCTGGGTGACACTTCTGGTGAAAGGTAGTGCTGTCTGGGCGACACTTCCGGTAAAAAGTAGTGCTGTCTAGGCGACACTTCCGGTGAAAAGTAGTGCTGTCTGGGCGACACTTACAGTGAAAAGTAGTGCTGTCTGGGCGACACTTATAGTGAAAAGTAGTGCTGTCTGGGCGACACTTCCGGTAAAAAGTAGTGCTGTCTGGGCTGGGTGAAAGTACTTATAGTGAAAAGTATTGCTGTCTGGGCGACACTTCCAGTGAAAATTAGTGCTATAAAAAATCGCCTGAGCTGCACTTGTACTAAGACATGATTATATACAGAGTAACAGATCAGCATATATACGATTTTTTTTTTACATTGGATCCTCTCAAGGATTACACTTCTGACAGGAATGATAAATATCAAAATGTTTTGAAAGAAACGAAAGGAAAAAAGACAGCAACAGCAGCACCAGTACAAGCAGCAACAGCAACAACAACAACAGCAGCAACAACATCAATAACAACACTCACCACAAAGTATATGACATTAAAAGAAATATATAAACGTGAAAGAGGAAAAAAAAACGGCTGCATAAGATGGCAAAGAGAGAGAGAGAGAGAGAGAGAGAGAGAGAGAGAGAGAGAGAGAGAGAGAGAGAGAGAGAGAGAGAGAGAGAGAGAGAGGAGAGAGAGTG
>JADBJO010004176.1:169002-171502 GCA_016801955.1 Conus betulinus | reverse complement strand
GAAGGAGATATCATTTGCATACTGTTTACTAGCGGTCATGCTTTTCCTTACTGATCGACCCAGAATCAGAACTTTTTCAAAGTGAATCTGAAAATAATTTGTTACATAATGGGTTTACTTCAGCTAAACAAATCTCACAGAAGAAATCGGAAATACATACACAAACATAAAAAATGCAGCCCAACCACAATGCCACCATCTTGTTTTCCTGTGCAAACAACCTTTGAAGACCACTACAGAACGTATTTTTGACGCCCACGGTGGACATGCCATTGCCCAGACAGAGCACCAAACCTGCAATACAGATCGTGCAACAGAGTTAGTATCCATCTTGCGTTAGATAGGACCCTTCTCACAACGTCCACAGAGGGATATCCTCGTCGTCGATTTTGATGAAAGCAGTATAAAATCAGCGTGATTATTATGGAGAAATCCGTACCAGACGTCTTGTAGACTTAGCGTCAGGTTCCTATACCACACCAGCCTCCCAATCTCCAGAATCCAGTTCCACCTTTACAACAACACTGCAGTCTCAGCCAATGTGAAGGAAGAGCGCAGAGAAGACAGCGTCGCCAGCGAGAAGGCTGAACGATTATTTTGCTTTGTTTTTCTTGACAGGACATTTTCTTTTTTATGTCCCCTGGCGCCACACAAAAGGTCATTGTGGACAAGAAGCCTGAGGGGCAGCCCTCTCCCCCCCCCCCTCTCTCTCTCTCTCTCTCTCTCTCTCTCTCTCTCTCTACCTCTATCCACCAATCCTTCCCCTCCTTTCTGCCTCTTTTTACATTTTCTTTTCACTTAACTTTATAATGTATCGAAAGGAATTGATAAGTCAGCATTGCAGGTGTTATTATTCCCTGGTCTGTCTTACGCTCAGCTGATAATTAAATCAGCTCACGAGGTGTGTTGTGACACACACACACACACACACACACACACACACACACACACACACACACACACACACACACACACAGAGAGAGAGAGAGAGAGAGAGAGAGAGAGAGAGAGAGAGAGAGAGAGAGAGAGAGCAGGGGGAGTGAAGTACTGTCTGCAGAAATTAAGCTGGTTCGACCGAAATATCTCCAAGGCAAAAACCCGCCGTAGCGAATTGGTTACAATCGCTGATTTCCGGCTGGAGAGATCGTGTGTTCAGTCCTCATTAGAACCATTTACTTGTGGGATCTGCCTGCCCTCGCTGGCTTCTACCCAGGGTTTAGTTTGCCATGGGCTCAATAGGACAGACTGGGACTACAAAGTAGAGTTTCATCTAGCATTTACCAGAGTGTCTGGGTAATGATTTGCCCTTCCAGAGACGACGGCTTTCAAATAACCATATGTTTGATGCCAACAAACCGTTCATGATCTTGCAGAACGTTATCAGTAAGTTCTTCAGTCATCTTCATTCAGTAGGAAGAAAATCTGGGGAGAATTTGACAGCAGATGGTCTTCAGAGAAGAAAGGGCGCCTCAGACAAGGGTTTTGGCCCTGATTGGCTGTGTCAACTTTGCATGAGCTAGAGTCTGACAGAGGTCAGCAGTCACTCCCTAGCAAACAACTGAATCCTCACAGATACATAGACGCACAAAAGTGCATTCTCAGGCACAGTGTGCCTCTCATATCAGTAAAACATCGACAGTCTGGAGCTATACCACAACATTTCTAGACAGAAAATTGCTTCCATCTACAGAAGAGGATATAAAAATATAGGTGAATGAATAAGTTGTGTTAGTGAGCGGGTTGGAAAACGGTGTAGTACGAGGAGGGTTAGACAGGACGCAGAAATGAGATAGAGTGGAGGAGATTAGAAGGAAAACGTGGGTTCGACAGAAAGAAATCAATGGGATGAATCTGTTCGCAGGCTATGAACCTCATTTGTCTTTACCGCGATTTACATATACTAAAAAGTTTTTTTTATAAAAGGGAATGTCCGGCACATACTGAAAGACAGACAGACCTACGGTGGTGACGGAATTTCCGTAGTCAGTGCTTACAAACATATATTACTTTAAATTTTGCATGTCAAGATATAGCAAACAGAGAGAACAAATGTGGGGATCAGTTCCTTCAGTGTTATTACAAAGTCAAGCGATTCTCAGTACAAACAATTTTACAGAATGGGGCAGAAATCTGGGCTTTTGAGAAAGGTACAGTAACTGCAGCTCTTTTGTTGCAATGAAGAGCTTTCTAAATGTAGATAGTAGAACGCAAAAAGGTTTGATTAATGACGAATTTAACAGTTACCCGATATAACTCGATAAATACTTAAAATTAATAGAATTCTGGATGAAGTCGAGCAGAACAGACGAATACATGATGTCCTTTTAAAGGGAATAGAATGCTGCTGAATTTAGATGATAATGATGAGAGTCCATGACCTTCCAATGGTTGAGAGCGTTTAAATTCGGATGATTTTCGATTTGTTTGGGATAACCAGCGTGTTGCAAATATGCCAAGGGTCTGTAAGTGTTTTAAATAGGAAGGGTGGGGGTGGGGGGCA
>JADBJO010004176.1:111502-164002 GCA_016801955.1 Conus betulinus | reverse complement strand
CAAAGTTTCCGTATCAAACAATCTCAGATGTTGTCAGCGAGATCAATGAATTGTAGGTTTGGAAGTTTTACACTTGAAAAATTGGATACAGAACAGAAGGACATCTTCAGATGGACGAGATAAACATTTGTGGTAAAATGACTCAGTGACATTGCTGATCCAGAGGCATCAACGTATCGGAGCAGTGGGAAAAGATGAGCAGGAAAGATGTTCCTGCACAGGAACAAGTGACCTTGACAGACACAACCTTCAGGACAAGTCAGGTCACACATGAGTTCATCATCCCGTTGTGGACACTGACCCCACCCATCACACAGATGATCTCCATGCACACAAATTCTGGAATTTTGACACTGGTACAAAGCAAAACATGATTTACTGTCACAGTCTTCTTCATCTTCTCCATAAACACAGTCAGAAAAAAAACCATTGCACCGGGTGTAGATGGGAAGACAGTTCAGCCATTCTGCTGCACAACGATAGTGAGAATGAGGACAAGACTCGTCAGCTTTCATCATCTGCTGTGTAAAGTACCCGGTGCCATCCAGTTCAATGTGAAAATGCTTAATCTTCCTGTCTCTAACCTGAAGGCAGTGTGTACATGACGAATGGCAGCCAACTTCGTCAGAGTCATCGAGACAATCAGAGTACTCATTACAACGCTGACTCTTCATAATACATTGACCGTTAGTACACAGAAAACCGTCACACGAAGGATGCTTACAAAAATAACTCATCACTGTTTTCTGGACAGTCTTGCTTAAAATCACATAGTGAAGTGTAATGTACTGATGTACCACTACCATCACAACTGAACAAGTCTTGTGCACATTGAACCGTTCTTCCAGCTGATGACAACATTTTGTTCTCTTCAACACTCGCATTCAGAAAAGCAAAGCGCCGTGAGCTGCGCGCCTTACCAATGTGACTATAGCTGGCACAATACGTAAATGTATGGATCATGCGACCATCTGAACCACTCACTAAACACTGCTGAGTTGATGTGAACGTCGACTGAGGCGAATGGGAATAGTTGGATACAATTTGGAATGCAAACAGAGGCCTATTAAAGAGTGGTTCTGTTTCACATAGGGTTGCACCTGCTGATACTGATTGTAAGTTCCTTTCTTGAATGCTCCCATGAAACAATGTCCCAATCATGATTTTCCTTGATGGTCTGTACTGAAAATGATACCTATGATAATTCTTGTTGTATATTAAAATGTTTTCAGACCATTTATGAAACATACTATACAGAAAAGGAACTAGATACCAGCCCATAGAATACCCTACGTTCACAACGAATTTAAGATAGTTTTTAAAAATGTGTTGCAATTGTTTTATACTGCTTTCTAGTCCTTATTGAACCAATTCTATGACCTATCTTCTGACATTCATGAATTGTTTAGTACACGATTGAGATGGAATTTTGGCGTGATGACCAGTTTAAAACACTTGTTATCTGAAGCCACCATCCCGTGACACCCAGGACCACTGAAGGGACAGTGTTCTGTTTCATCCCGTCGTCTTCACACTCTGTCTTCAGATTACACTGCAGAAAACTGCTGGAATACAGAGTAATGGCTCACAGAACAGTTGAACAACCCAGTGGGCAGTTTGGAAGGATAATTATTTTTAAAGAAAGCAGAAAAATATATTTTCAGAACGCATCGATGAAATGGACCAATTTGAATGTGAACGAAGCTTTTGATTAAGAATACGGAAGGTGGTTTAAAACGATCAGGACATAGGCGAACACTACAAAGGCGCTTACATGATATTCCATTGTACTGTGTTTCATTTGTACTGAGTTTTATGTAACGCAGGGAAATGGTAAAGTATTTTGAACAAGCATAAAGACATGACTGCTGAACATTCATCATAAGAACATTCTTAGTTAATCGTAATAATAATCGCGGAAACGAATAAAAGCATATGGCACAATGAACTCAGAATATTGTGGGGCCTGTTTTATGATGATTTTGTTCTGTTTTATTGCGTGAAATTCAATTGCAAGCATAGGATGATTCAAATGTGACACCCACATGTTCCGTGAACTTGACTGAAAGAACATGTCTTCAAGACCACAACCGCATTCCAAATGTTCATCAGCTTTAAAGGACGTTTCTGCGAACACTCCTGTTTCCCAGTTGCTGAAAGTGCACCAGTATACCAGCCGTCGAACGTGAGCACGGACATACATGGCCTTTGTCACGCTGACGTGTAGATACAGTAAATTTCAGAATGATCACAAAAGCCGTACACGACGCCTTGTTTTCTTGTGAAGGGCAACCAATTGATTTGACAGTCAGATTTGTTTACCTGTAGAAATACACTTTCTGTACTGTTCATGAGGTACTCTATACCTGGGCAAATACCTATGATTTTCAGCAGTTCCCTTGCGTGTCTTGTGTTGGTGTTCTCATCTACAATGATGACAGCACACACACGCACACGCACGCGTGCCTCACGCACGCACGCACGCACACACACAAAAAACGTATACTTAAAGTGCATGTGCAGACAATAAAGTTTTTATGTTTTTAAGATAAAATGTAAAAACGAACGACAAACCGACCAAAAAAAGAATTGTAGAATTATTTCTTTTCCACGCCTTGGACGATTGGATAATATTTGTCCTTCGTACAAATGTCTTTTCTCCCTACAATATTTAGTTTGCTTTTTGACATGCATATTCATCAAAGAAAACGAATTTAAGGTGCAATAATATGTCAGCAGTAGTTTCGGCATGTAAATGAAAAATAACTCCAGAAAACAATGAAAGAATCAATTACAGCTTGTGTTGATTGTCTCCATGCTACAGTTTCAGTTTCAATTTTATCAAAGAACTGTCTGTGTGTGCAGACCGGTCCATATAGGCTTCACCATATCTATTAAGTTTCAAGACCCACACCGCGCACGATTTAAAGTTGATGGTTAAGTGAATATTTTGACTAGGATGAGATAGTTTCAGAACAGGGTCTCAGACTTAGCAAATGTCTGACCCGCGCATTAGTCCACCACTATGGTCAGACCTTGGTTGCGCACCTAACATTATATATGCTATTATCATTGTGGTGTGTGTGGTGAGTGCATGCGTGCGCGCGCGCGCGCGCGCGCGCGCGTGTGTGTGTGTCGTGCGCGTGAGCGCGCGCGCGCGCGCGCGCGTGTGTGTGTGTGTGTGTGTGTGTGTGTGTGTGTGTGTGTGTGTGTGTGTGTGACTGCAGGGTGGGCACGAGTCCATGTATGTGTGTACCAGTGTACACGGTTCGTGTGTGTGTATGTGTGAGTGTGTGTGTGTGTGTGTGTGTGTGTGTGTGTGTGTGTGTGTGCGTGCGTGTGCGTGCGTGTGTGTGTGTGTGTGTGTGTGTGTGTGTGTGTGTGTGTGTGTGTGTGTGTGTTCATGCGTGCGTGCTTGTGTGTGTGTGTGTGTGTGTGTGTGTGTGTGTGTGTGTGTGTGTGTGTGTGTGTGTGTGAGTGAGTGTGTGTGTCTGTATATGTGGTGTAGTAGTAGTAGTAGTAGTAGCAGCAGCAGCAGCAGCAGCAGCAGCAGTACTTCAGTATTACGTCTGTTAACAAATGTGATATTAGATGAAGAGAGAGAGAGAGAGGAGAGAGAGAGAGAGAGAGAGAGAGAGAGAGAGAGAGAGAGAGAGAAATGCATACATGTCTGTGACTATGTAAGTGTATGTGTCAGACACCTATGTTTGTGCACATACACACTTGCACTCACAAACACAGTATGTTTACTTCGTACGCAACGCACAATCACTCCATTCACCCAAAGGAGCACTATCACCACAAAAATCAAGTTTTCTATAAATCGTTCCCTCTACTCAACAATAAAGAAAAGGGTCTTAATTCTTTTCACTTCACTACGTTTTTCTAACAAATATTTCTTCTCTTCACAAGATATTTCCCCACATACAAACAATAATACAATATTCAAAGTTTTATCAAGAATCAAACACACTCACACACATGTTACACCATCAGTTCGTTTTATATTAAATAATTGCAGTAAAGACAAGTCATCTTCTGACTTGTCGAGGAGCTTTCATGCACTTGGCTGTACCACCTCTGGACCACCACAGTCTGGATCCTCACTAGGCTGGTACACCTCTAGTCTGGAACACCACTGGACGCTGAGGGATTCTGTAACGAAACCCTAGGTCCAGGGTTAACCTCTGAAATGAATTTTATTCATTTTTTTTTCTCTTTCTCTCTTTATTATTCATAGCTCCTTTTGAACTTTCACATTCACTCTAAAATCAAATAGAATACTCACATGAGTCTTGTTCCACCAACCTATTCCTACCTGCAGTTGGGGTAGAGAAAGAAATCTTTATACAACAATATTTTATTTATTTATTTTTTTCAATTCTTTTTTCTTTTCGCGTTCAACGTTTATCTTTCTCTCTTTCCCCAATAGCGCAATATCATCAAATCTTTATAATCATCAAATTTCTGTTATCATTACAATTACACCTTTAATGTAATTGCTTTAACCAGTTTACAACCCCAACTGGTACTCGCCTTTTAGGGAATAAGCGTCAAGCCTACCCTAGTAGACTTCCAGTCTACATCTACACTCTATACTTGAGTGAAACTTACCACGCCAGGCATATTACACCCACCAAGGGTTAAGCACACCCAAACCAGGGTTGCATCGGACAAACCAGTCCAACCATATAGCACACCCAACCCAGGGTTGCATAGGTCAATCCTAGTCCTGACTATATTAAAACCCCACGAGGGTTTCAATTAGACGTCCTCTATGTCCGTGTCCAGAGCTCCTCTGAAGTAACAGTAATCTTTCACCTTTCCTCACATTGGGTGAAACACACTTCACAATCCACTCAGCGTCCCACTTTTCCACGTCACTGGTGGTTGCCGTCCATGAATACAAAAAAAGCATCAAAACCGTAGGTTCCATTCCACAATCGCAAAAATTACAAAATCTCTTAACACTCTTTTCTTGACATGAAACTTTTCCCATTCACATAACACTTTTCTCATTCACATGACAGTATGCATAATGTGTTTATCTCAGTGCATATATATGTCCCTCTAAACATTCCTACAACATACCTACAAATAATCTTAAAGTAAATGCTTAACCGGTCTACAAGTTAAAGAAAAAAAACACATTGAAGGCAAACTTTAAATGTGAAAAGACATCACACAAAGACATGCCTGATAACGGTGGTAAATGAGCTTGAAGAGGTAAACACTCAAACAGGAGATGCTTGCTGGTTATTCTTCGTTCTCTACACAAATACATTTTGCGTCGTTTGTATATTTACTTTTTAAGGCATCAAGGTTTCATTTATAAAATACTGAAATGAAATTTCTGTATTTGGAGCAAATGTTTTACTTGTGTACGAGGAATGCTGTTTACATGTTCACAATTAATTAAATGAGTATTTTTGTCAGCCACACCAGCGTGTGTGTGTGTGTGTGTGTGTGTGTGTGTGTGTGTGTGTGTGTGTGTGTGTGTGTGTGTGTGTGTGTGTGTGTGTGTGTGCACGTGTGCGCGCGCGTGCGTGCGCGCGCGCGCGTGTGTGTGTGTGTGTGTGTGCATGTGTGTGCACGTGCGTACGTGCTCGCGCGCGCGTGTGTTTGTGTGTGTGTGTGTGTGTGTGTGTGTGTGTGTGTGTGTGTGTGTGAGCGCGCGCGTGCAAGCGTCTTTTTGAGTGCATGTGCATATGCATATATATAAGTGTGTGCGTGCGCGTGCGCGCGCGCGCGTGTGCGTGTGCGCGCGCGTGTGTGTGTGCCCGCGCACGTATAAATGTGTGTGTGCATGAGCGCATGCACACGCGCGCGCACGTGTGTGTGTGTGTGTGTGTGTGTGTGTGTGTGTGTGTGTGTGTGTGTGTGTATGTCTGTGTGTGTGTGTGTGTGTGTGTGGGGGGGGGGGGTGCAAGTATTTCAGATATCTCTGCCATGTTTATCCAGCAAGATAATCAAGCAGGCATCGATGCCTAATCTTTCATTGTATTGGTCGAGAGGGTCTGCTTTGAAATACTCCTTTCATCTCTCTCTCTGAGGACACTTGGGTGTCTGCTTTCTGAGTTCAGTTCATTCTCACAAAGACAGAAAATCCATTTTGTGTATAGTTTACAATCCTATAGCTTATGTGTACAAATTTGCTAAACGATTTTGAAATATGTATATGAAAGGGCACACAACTTTATATTTCTGTTTACAAAGTTGTGCTACTGTTCGATGAATGTGTCTGGTCTATTGTTGATCTATATGACCTAATCAGAAAATTTGTTGTCTCCTTACAAATTCCAGACTCGCTGAAAGTGTTTATGAGATCCTGCATACTAGTAGGTGAAGTCACTCTCTTCTGATCACTTATGGATGACTGAGGAGCTGCAGTAAATTGCCCTTGCAGGCCAGCCTACTGGTAGCAACACCAGCACTGGGTGTACTGTAGGATAACTTGTGCATTTGGGCCAGTCTGGAACAACCAACCAGAACTCCCATGGCTAGATCCCACTTCAACTTTTCAAGGAGCAGTGTAGGAATGCTATGGATAAACTGTGTCTGACCGACTCTCGTGGCCTTTGTTGCAATGCTGAAAAATGGCGTTTGGTCTGCTCCTTGTAATTATGTTTGTGCCTGTGGTAGCAGTTCGGGTTCGCGAATCCTAAAAAAAATACTTCCTCTCTAGGGGCCACATTAATTTATCATGATTAGCTGATATACATGCTTCAATCCGTCCTGTTCTTTCATGGTTTTCAAAGTGGCTCCCAGTTATTACCAAAGAAGTCACCTGTTACAGTGACTTCCACGTTTTTGTCACATGTTCGGTTGATTTGTTTATACAAGGTTTCGGTACGCTTTTCTTTAAAAATAAGAGATTTCCCTGTGATGCTTGGCCCAGTAATGCAGTGCATCTGTGCAACATCGCATGTTACGGATGGAATGGGTGGTGTCTGCAGATGTCCGACTGTCTGACTCTCACACAGAAATTATGGATGCATGCATGACTTTTCCAATTTACATACACACACCCACTCACCCGAACATTGACAGCCAGGCAACAGAACAACACTTTTTTCTGTTTTATGCTGCCCGAGCCATCAGACAAACATATATAATAAATGTAATAACATCAATAGTCGGCACACCAACCACAAGGCGTACACACAGAACTATATATATATATATATATATATATATATATATATATATATATATATATATAAATACTTCAAGTACGCCAAACAGGACGCACGGCACAAAATATATCTATATATAATTCACTATCTATTAGCGCTGCTGGTTCCAACGACGACGACGACGACGAAACGATGAAAAAGACGAAGACGTCGAAACGATGAAGAGGACGAAGACTACGAAGATGATGAGGACGACGACCACAGCGTCAAGTCTGACACAGGTCTTAAAGTACTTCACAGAGCTGTGGCTCAAAGTCACTAGCACACTCACGGCGGCGTCTCTGCCGGCGACAGTCTCACACAGGAGCTGTGGCTCACACACAAAAAACACAGAACTCAGTGACGGCCTAACCAACAAGTCGCTGGTTCAAAACTCAGGTCCGGCGCTCTGGCTTGGCAGCAGCGGCGTCTCCAGCCTAACTGGCTCAGCGGGTAGTCGGTTCCGGGCGCAGTGGCAGGTAGGGTACTTTGTCGGCACTCAGGCTGACCTCTCCACACCGACACACGGTGGAGAACAAGGGGGTAGACACAGCTAGGACCCCTGACCCTCACACAGTAGCAGCCAGTCCCCCTCAGTCCAGGAACACTTCTACCTGGGGGAACTGATTAACTACCTTGATTATCATGGCTACTATTCATTACAGTTACTACTACATTCATATTCATTAGCCACATCGCATTCCAATTGAATTTGGGACAAACATGAGCATATTCTTTCTTCAACACTACAACATTCCCTTTTCCGGAATCATAACACTACAACATTCCCTTTTCGGAATCGTAACACTACAACATTCCCTTTTCCGGAAATCACAACACTACACAGGAAAGGATTTCAATATAAACCTTTCAGAATCTAGTTTTCCAAATTGGGGAAGGATTCCCACCTAGACCTAGACCCTCTTCAATAAACCATGAATATAATCATCACACACACAATGATTACTTTTCATCAAACTATGAATGTCTTTCGTCATATAGTCACCAGATTTTAAAAGGTATGTTTTTTCTTTTTCAAAAGATTCAACTACTTCAATATATGAAAGGGAAAGATTTCCACAACACTCTTGTTTACCAACACACAACTATTCAATATTCATATCAAGAATGAATTAAATACTCATCCACATCAAAAATCAAAACCACCATATATAAGACACGTAAAGTCTCTGTCGCTCACTCTGGGAGCTTATTATCCATAGCATCAAAACTCTCCCTCTTCTCGCAAAACCACATTGTAAAAAAACACCTTTTTTCATCATGAAGAAGTTCGTAACTAATAAGTCACAGAATAAAAAATCCTTTTTTTTTTTGAAGACCACTTCCTTTAACACTCACTTCCTCTCTTCATGTTTTTTTCCGAAATAATTTCGTTTTGTTACCCTATCAAGTCATAGGATAACAGAACACAAAAAAATACAAATCCTTCACAAGTGCGCTGAGGAAGTTTTTCAGTCGCTCCTAAACGGGAATATACGGTTTCGGTTTGCTAATAAATAAACATTGAATTGATAAATACCTGACTGCCACAAAAAAAAAACAGCTCGAGTCCCTCTTCGGCCTTCTGGATAATTGCGTTGCCGGAATCACTGCAAAGACTGCCTAACCGGTTGAACTCACCCGGCTTTAACGGGTGCGCAGGTGAGTAGCAGTCAGGTAAACTTTTCAACCGGCTTCCGATCGACTACCTTCCGGTTAGCACAGTTGCATGAAAATTTGTGACTGGACGGGAAAAACGGTCCGTCACATCGCGCTCTCTCCTTTTGCACATCCAAAGCAGAATTCCATACACGACCTGCGACAGCTACAAGGTCGGCAGGATCATCTAGGATGTGTTCTGCTAAATGCTCATCTTTACTAAAATCATGGTCAACTTATTTAGGCAGACTTGAAAAAAAAATTACTATTTGGTCGAACGAAATTAAAAAGACACGTCTTTAGTTTGTCTTCTTCGTTCGGCGGAAAAGTAACTTTTCTTTTAATGTTTTGTTATTTGTTTTTTGTCTTTCGTTCAGTGGAAATGTGATTTTGTTCAGATTCTACCTGCAGTCAGCTCATTTTGAAACTAACGTATTGTATGCGGATTGTCTTCCTCATTTCGGGGGAAAGTGGGGGAAGAACGAAACTTTTCTTCTCCATCAAATTCTCCCTCTTTGTGAATAAGACGCTTCTTGGTTGAAGTTTTCTTTAAGCAGTTCGTCCCCTCGGCGTCTCTATCGTCCAATTCTCTTTTTTTCATTTCTTTAAATTGCTGTTGCCATTTAACATCAATTTTTTTTTAGCAAAACTTGTCAAACAACATATATATGCCCAACCCATTGCGTTTGACCTACGCTGAGTTCAGTTGGACTTACACTCAGGCTCTCTTTCCTCATGATATACCTCGTTCGACTAGAACAGATTAGATTAAGACCAATAGATGTGTACTATTCAATACAATATACCAAAAGGAACAGAATGTGGATCTATAGCAAAATCTATTTAAACAGCAATTACTTCTAACAAATCAAGGTAGTTGAACTCCATCAACAATGAGTGAATGAGGAAAGAGTGTCATGCAAAAATTTCCAGATGTCAAACTCAACAGGGATTTGAATTCAAATCTTTTCATTTAATAATAATATGATTAAACAAAAAGAAAGGAAATCATGTCTTATTCTTTAATTAATTAAAACCCACTAATACCTGGATTTTTCTTTTTTGACAAAAATAGTGAAGATGTGTCAGATTTAGTGTAGTTTGAAGGTTATCAACTGCATTTTTGGCAAATATATATTTGCAATGATGCTGTGGTGGATGATAGTACTGTCCCAAAAATGGGACGCTAGGCGCACGAGGGTAGGGATTTTTCATACACATGACAATAATCTCCACTGCAAGTAATGGCTAGCTTTTATTGGTTTTTATGATTTTTTGATGACGAACCATTGCGAAAAACACACGCTGATGGAAAAATAATGAAAAATAGGGAAGGGATCATACAAAGTAAAACTATTACCAAAAATGCATCTGAAAACATGAAATGAATCTGTTCTGCAAATACGTCTCTTGCTATCTGCAATATGAAAGTGGAAGGGGAGAGAGTAGAATGGTGGAGAAAAAAATCATTCAAAAAACAGTTTTTCCATACAGCAAATGCTGATTGTCATTACTAATGAGTATGGTCCTTCCGTCCTGGACGCTGCAGTCACTGAGTGTGGAAAACCACAAAGCGTTTGTCATGCAGTCCTACTCTACACTTCTGACATCTTCTATCGGTTTTCATGCCAAAAACAGCACAGCGAATCTGGGTAGGCCTAGGATTTACAAGATGATTGATTCCATTCAAATCGGACTGTAGTGGACACTCTCTTGTCAAGGATGGGGTATTTTCCCTTGGCTCTTGAGCTGTCCAGCTCCCTTGGTCCTTGGTGCGCAGGTCAGGTAGGTCCGGACAGTAGAACGACGTACTGCCAGCAAAGCAAGAGGCTTTTCCTGGCTGATGGATGTTTCTCTGTACAGGTGCCAGTCTGCTGCAAACTCACATCAAGACAGGATGCCAAAATGGGCCACGACCACTTTTTTTTAAAGGTCTGATGGCTGTAGGGCAATGATCACTATTTTGATCTATACGGTCTATGCCTCCCATGGTCTGGTTATAGTGCTTGATTATGTGAGGCTCAGGTATCTCAATTTCTAGGAAGGCCTTCATTTTTCACATTGGCTTGTTTTTGACTTTCGTTTTCTTTTGAGCGTGCATACTTTTCTGACATGTCAACCATCATCTGGATGACTTCATCTCAAAAGACTTTAAAGAGCTCCATGGGTGTGGATGCAAGTCCAGGCACATGACGCTGGGAACATTTCATTTGAACCTGTCCTTCTGCCTTTGGCCGAGTTCTGTGCATCTTCAGTCTCTGGTCTTCACCATCTTCGTCTTTTTTGCTGGAAGCGCTTCTGTTAGTGAAGACCTTGCCTCTTAGCTGAAGACCCCTGCCTCTTAGCTGCACATCCGAAAGATGTGGAACCACATGTTGAAGCAGAAAGTCCCTCAGTGTCAGCCTCTCCAGGTGCCTGTGCACAAAAATATTGTGAAATAAAATGAAATAAAAGACTGACACATGTGAGCAACGAAACTATTACATATCCATATTACATGTATGAACCACACTTGCTAATCCGCTGTGGGTTTTTGTTCATTGAAAATCAGTGCAAAACAATCTTTCTGTTCAGTATCTGGACTCTGGACTCTGTATCGATCCAACAGGATCCCAAATGAAGCCCTTATGAACAACTGTCATTATACTCTGACCAACACCCCCTGGCGGAGATGACCTACTTCAATGAACGAGTCAGTTGGAAACCATTCATTATCTTGGTAACTGACTTATATTCCAGTAATATTTGCAGTTGGTGGCAAGTCTTCCTCTTCCTCATCATCTGTGAACATAGTGCGCACTCCCCATTGCCATCACAGCTTGTGCCCTTGCTCTCTGGCACCGATTCAGGTTGTCGACTGTTCCTCCCTCGTTCTCATCCGCACTATCCTCATTTGTCAGATCGTCATTTGGCGGTGGTTCTACATGTATATTTGTTGTTTCAGTTGCGAATTCATCTTCTTGCATTCATATTACATCATATACCGTGAAAATCCTGAAACAAACACAGTAACAGCAGGAGTCGTGTTAACAAAAAAAAAAAAAAAAAAAAAAAAAAAAAAACTCTCGTGCCTAGCGTCCCATTTTTGGGACATATCTTTTAGCACATGGAACACGTGATCTATGTTTTCCAATCAAAATCTAGAGATACAAATTTTAGATCATGAACCAAACAAAATTTTTCTTATTTGATATTATCAAAAAGGTACATGCGGTATGAACTATGGGCTTACCTTTTGGAGGTTGACATTTCGACAATTGTTCTCTTGAATATGTTGATGCAAATGGCTGCTGTCAGATGCTCCACGGGAAATCATCCACCAAAATTGTGTCTAACTGGCGAGGTAGCCTTTCCTTTATTGATGTAAACAAGCGTATGCTCACAAACAAAAAGATTCACTTTGAGTGGCTTACAAGTAAAGTGTCCCAAAAAATGGGACGCTAGGCATTAATGTGATTTCATTAATACCTGTTTAGGTCTGTATACATCGAGAACTGAAGAAATATTTCTGCCAGCACACTCGTGAACCACATGGGTGCTTACAGACAACTTCTGGTGCCAACTGATGGGTTTTCTTTGCACTGCATCACATGTAATTCTTTTCTGACCAATGGCAGAAGGAAAGTGATACCTTCATGAGATAGTCCCACTAACTGAAACACTGTGCATCCAACATGGCTGACAGTTGCTGGTGCGTTGAGACATAGTTTTCTAAATGACTTTACCGTTTATGAAACAGAAATCTTTATTTCTTAAACTCAATCTATGCATATAATTTTTTATGCATGGGACACCACTGACACGTTCTTAAGTTGTACCCAAAATTCACAGTGACAGTTTACTTAGAATCTGAGAAGCGAAAATATCCCCAAGCCTAGGCTTTGTGCCACTTACGAAAAAAAAAAGAAAGAAACAAGGAAAAAGAAAGAAAGAACGATAAAGACACAGGCAGATTTTATAAATCATTTGTGAGTTCTTTTCGTGAAAGAAGGATTTTGTGACCCATTGTGTCCATTACATCAGCAGTTAGAATATCCCTCACATGACATCGTGACGTTGAGGCGCAAGACCACCCTGGAATTGCAAGTACGAATTCAGACTACACCTGAAAACGCTGTAGCAGAAGGACATCAAGGAATCATGACCTTGATCTGGCCCAGCCCCCCATAAAGAGCATGCAGCCCAGTGGCCAAAACAGTGGCGTGAGGGATGTGGGTCCTTCTATGAAGACATTTTGCGATCCATCTCTCCACATCACATACCGACAATCGCTATACTGTTGACTTCCTGCAACAGTTCGGCGGATCATCATGGTTTTAAGTCTTTGGGGGAAAATTCTAGAAATCAGGGACTCGTTTATGTTATTTGTACTTGTTTGAAGCAGAAGTCCATTGAACTGAATAAGAAGCTTAGTTGGTAAATGATGAATGTAACAGGATACTGGAGTGGTTGGCAAGATCAGCTTTTGCACCAACTTTGCAGGTACCACAGAGTCGTACGACAAACAGTAAGTTGACACCTCTACTTGACGTTGGGGTCGTGTCAGATGTATTCTTCCGACACATATACCATTTTTCGAGTCATATCTCAAGAAAACTGTTAACTCTGCCGCCATTAGGACAGATTAAATTTGATCTTTATATATGTTCCCCATCTGCAAATATTTATAATGCATACGTTACTGACTTAAAAATAATCTTTAAAGTTTTCAAATGACAAACGCGTTAAGGGAGAATTGCACCCGTTTTACTTTGACCCAGTTAATTTAATTAGTAAAGGTAACAGATTTTGAAACTACTATCTACGAGATAATAGAAACACGTCTACGAGTTGCATCGATTTTTAATGTGAAAACGTCAGCAGTATTGTTCTGCAGCAATTTTGGCATCTGGGACACGTACGGGACAACTTGGTTTTACCAAGAAGCAAGGGCATAAGAAATAAATGTTTGTAAATCAGAAAATTGGGAAGACGCCAATAAAAAAGACATGTCCGCATTGTCAGGCAACAGTCGACCTTTTGGCTTACCACGTTACTAATTTGTCGACACGTTATCAACTGGGGAGAGTACCAGCGTCACTCACTCAGTGTACGCTGAAGATAATACTCATTTTGCCTTAATTAAAAGTTAAGGCCTAATGTGGTCCCTCGTGGATGGCTGGGATGTAAAGAGCACGGCTAAAAATATTGATAATTAGATGGAGATTACCAGCTTACCGTCAACATACTCACAATTGTATACCCGTAAGTACGAGTCCTCTTATCTGCACTGGGCGCACCCGTTTACACTCTTTGTGTAGTTGCATACATGGAAAAAATAGGAAAAAGCACCAGCGACCACAACTACACTCCTTTTAAAAAGTCAAGATGATATGGCATTTGGACTCCAGCATACTATTCATACTAAATTTTGACTTCATTTCGCTCACAAGTAGGGTAACTCTTGCTCCCGTAGTGAAATAAATCACGCCCATAACTACAAACGAGTGCTACTTTCGTTTGGAATTATGCGTGTAGTCATTTCATCATGTGAGCAAGAGTTACACTTCTTGTCTCTTATTAATTGTTTCCTGTTTAAAATTGTTTAAAACGCGGCTTTCTTTTTCCTATGTTCAGGTCTTGTGACAAACGCTTTGTTTTATCAAGCGTGACTAATTATAGACGAAGATGCTCAGTAATCTTCATTTCGATTGCTGCTGAAGTAATTAAGATCTGAAATCATTCTAGGAAGACAAGGTGCCAAGTCAGTCTTCAGGGTAACATCTGTACCTGCATACGTTTTCGGGCTCTGAGGTATAAAGTTTTTCTAAGGTATGTATTAGGGAAAACACTTCGAATGAGAAAAAAAATACTATGTAGCACGCCTAGTTGTTGGCTGACCAGCAGATTCCTCCAACTAGCTTCTACCTTGTACCTAGTTTCAATCTTGTGTGTTTTCATGAGTACCAGAGTGTGTACCCCATAGCCTTATAAGGGCTCTTTCATACACTGTCATTTTCATGCTGGCCATAATATGATAGTATTGTTTTATGTTTTATTTATGGTTTTTGTGTTTGTAACGTCTGAAAAAGGCATCTTTGTCGACAATTTACTGGTCTCTTTCAAGTTTTGTATTTAAAGCAGCAATACTTTGGACCTCCTTTTGATTTGTTTTCATCAGCATTTTGGCTTTTGACCTCTTTGTCAGGAATAGAAGAAAAAATGATCTAATTGACAAAAGATGGCAAGTGATCTCAGAAAGCTATATATATGAAGTTGGTTAAAAAATTGACCCTTTATGAAATTTGATTTTTAAAAAAAGATTGCCAGTTAAATGAATTTATTTTGCATCATAGCAAATCAAATATTGCAAAATGATGCATCTAAAAATAATCGTTGACAAGAACTACGGAGATATTCCCAGACCAAAAATCCATTTAACTCAAGACTTCAGTGCAATAGATGTTCTTTGCTTTCGTTAAAGAAATTGAAGGAAAAATTAAGTTATCCGCGCCTGTTAAAGTAGACACACGTTTCATATTGTCATTTTCTGTGTGAACATTTTTCATTTGCAAGTGAAATCATACCATTGTACAAATCGGGAAACGTGACCAATCCATGCAGTTATTGACCTATTTCTATTTTTGCTGAAATTTCAGAGCCTTTAGAACAACACACTCGAAAAAGTTTTTTTCCCTCCATCAACAATTATGATCTACGACATTCCTATCAATACAGAGTTAGAAAGCATCATTCTTGTCAAACTGTTCCCATCAAGTTAGTTAATCGATAGACTTTAAACATGAATAATAGACAGTTCTCTGCGTACTTTTAGTGAATTTGGCTAAAATTTTCGACGTTAAAAATGTGTCAGTACCCGGATTTGAACAAAAACACCTTTGCATCCTCAGTCTATCGCTCTCCAAACTAAGCTTTTTTCGGGTTTCACTAGCAACGCCAACGACGAGGTGTTTACGATCCACTTCGATTTGCGATATCGTTTTGTTTCGCAGCATTGTATCAGTAAAATACATCACCAACTTTGTAACACAAAGATGAATTGATGTTGATCTGTCTTGAATGCAAAATAAGGTCATTGCTTAAATTTGAGGTCAGAGAAAAACTGTGGATTTGTGTAACGAGCCAGCAGACATATTCTAACACACATAGACTGACAGACAGAACGTGCTTATATATAACAAAACCCCACACCCACCACACCCCCGTTCACCACTACCACCACCTCCACACACACACACTCCAAAAAAGTCCTGACCACCACCACATCTTGCTTTTGACTGTCACAATTAAGATTCAGGTGACGTTGATGGTAATAGTATAGAAGGCAAAGAAGTACCATTTACTGTAGAAACGAGGGTATCTACGCCTCCACCATTCTATCTTGCCCCCAGTCCCATACTGCCGCTTGCCTTTCCTCGTTCGAGAAAACATTGTTAGTTCACATAATAAATTTTGAAAGGTGTTCGTCAGTAACGCTCTATACATCTGTGACATTTTGTACATATACGAGAATGCTTCGGTCAGAATTTCATTCTGCGCAAAAAAAAAAACGACATGAACATAACTACAATGCCATTAGCAGTATTACATTGAATATTTCTCCGTTTCACAAAATGAACACTTACTGTATTAGTTATGTGACAAGAATATTCTAATCTGAATATATATCTGAATCCCAGTCTATCGCAGATCTTATTTTGTACTCCCATTGAACAAAACAGTTGATATCAAATATCATGACTCTTCCAATAAACATCTTAGAATATCTTCTGAACCTTTTAGTACGTTTGATGTAACATGTGGTCGTTTGGTCACATTCTCCATTCTGTATAAGTTTTTAAGAATCACCCACAGAGTTTATAGCTTCTTTACGTCTGTCAAAGTGATGGAAATAGACGTTTTTCCGTTCCGTGCGTTTTACTGACGTCTATGTGGACGATCAAAAATTAAAATTAATTTAGGCTTGGTCATTCTAATGTTAACGTTTAGAAATCGGAAAGTCTACAGAAATGAATTCTCTGTTTGTCTCTCTGGCTGCCTGTCTGTCTGTCTGTCTGTCTGTCTGTCTCTCTAGCTCTCTCTCTCTCTCTCTCTCTCTCTCTCTCTCTCTCTCTCTCTCTCTCTCTCTCTCTCTCTCTCTCATTCTCTGCAAATAAGCATAAATCAAAAGAACAACGCACTCTGGCTACGTTTAGTGATTTATTACCTCGGAACCCATGTCACACACACACACACACACACACACACACACACACACACACACACACACACACGCGCGCGCGCGCGCGCGCGCGCGCGCGCGCACGCAAGCATGCACGCGTGCACGCACACACGCGCGCGCGCGCACACACGCACACACACAACGCACTCTGGCTACGTTTAGTGATTTATTACCTCGGAACCCATGTCACACACACACACACACACACACACACACACGCGCGCGCGCGCGCGCGCGCGCATGCATATTCATGTTCAAATACATGCACGCACACACATGCGAGCGCGCGCGCACACACACACACACACACACACACACACACACACACACACACACACACACACACACACACACACACACACACACACACACACACACACACACACACACACACACACACACACACACACACACACACACAGAGGTATGAGGGGAGGATGTTAAAAAGCTTGAAAGCTTATTCTTTAATCCTCAGTAAAGATAATTTTACTTGACTTCACACACACATACACACGTACTTTTGCATATTCTCTCTCTCTCTCTCTCTCTCTCTCTCTCTCTCTCTCTCTCTCTCTCTCTCTCTCTCTCTCTCTCTCTCTCTCTCTCTCTCTGCGTGTGTGTGTCAGACTGTCGTCAGTCAGAGACTGGGTCGACTTTGTCACTGAGTGGGTTTTCTACACAAATTCAGAAGTTACACTATTGATCTCAACGAGTATAATAAGAAAGATGCAGCTCTCTCTGAAACATTGAAACTTTTCAGGTTAATTATTTTGTAGCGAGAATGGAAATAATGGATCAATGAGAAGCTAGGGAAATGTGTACGCCGTGTATGTGAGAGAGACACTCGAGCGAATGGTGCATATATATACTATAACTGCCATGTCTTTATTACACTGGGCACGTGGACGGTTTGCTATCGACCTTAAAGGAAAGCAGTTTTTATCGACTATATTCTTTTTTTTTCTATTTCATGTCTCGTTGAAACTTTTGTTGAAAATTTTCAGTCCAGTGTGTTTAAAAACTACAAAATCTTCTACAATTCAGCGATTCAGTTTACAGCTCAAGGGAGAAGATCAGGGGGTACAGTAAACAACGAACTATCAAAGTATGTACAAAAAATAAATTCTGAATGTAATATTACAATGATGTTTTTCATTTAAAAATGTATTTTGGGTTTGCCAAAGGATGCCATGCACATTAGTACTTATACACTATCAGAAAAGTCACCTTTTTATTCCGTCTTTAGTGTAGATAATAGCATCAGTATGCTTAAAAATACTATTTTCTGATGAAATTTGGGAGTTTCCTGGTGCGTTCCTTTCACTAAACGAAACTTCAACGAAGAACAACAAACCTGGGTCCAGAACTATCTGGCAAAATGTATGTTGTTATCCTCAAGTCAAAAGCTGTTCATGTTGTGGTAACAGTGCTCTAAAGCCAGAGACACAGATAGGTGTGGAAAAATTCCTTTTGAATAGGTGTACAGCGTTAGAATTATGTGTAATAAATGTTGTATATAATGGCGACCGCCAGTGTCGTTTCACATAATCTCTCATACAGGAAATAGTGTCAATGATTATTTTTTGATGTCCATTGACTTGCATCTATACCTAGAATCATCGACGCATTTGTATGTAACAGACCGGATTGAGTCTGACCATCTTCCGTGGAAACTGTACTGTGTTTTTGTCAAACTGTTGGTCCTGTTGTAAAGAAGTACAAGGAGGCTCAACACATTGAGAAATTGAAATGAAATGATGATAATGTAAACATTTTTCGTAGTCTGATGGACGACGATGATACCCTGCAAGTACTGAAAACAGCAATTCGTTGCGTAGATGAAGATCTTAATGTAGCTTTATGTGTGTTTAATAATTGTATTACGACGATGGCAGAGTGTATGAAAAAAGAAATTAAGAAGAAACACACGTAAGAGGCTGAATCATGGTTTTTATCAAGAATGTAAAGTGACAAAATCGAATGCGAGGAAACTTTGAGAATGTTTGGCAGAACCTATGGCAATGAAGACCGTGTAAAATATTGTAAGGCTCGAGGAGAACACACAAATATGTTGCAGAGATAGCAAACATACCACAACAAATCTTCACATAATTATTTCATAAACCCAGTCCACGGTCAGAAGGAATTCTGGCACAATGTTTGTGACATTTCTGTAAAGACATCTCTTATACACAGTAATCTTTCTACTTAAGAGTGATCCCAGCACTTCAAAAATTTGCTAGAGAACAATGTTTGAAGTGAAGTACACACAGAAGAAATTAAAGAAACAAGTTGCTTGGATAGTCCCGTTCCAAAAGAGAAGATTCTATTTTCGATAAAAAAAATTCAAAACATGGAAAATGTGCTGGTTCTGACGGTTTGATTGGTCAGTTATTTAGAATGGTGGGGACTTCGTGATTGATTTTTTTTCTTAAATATTTCAATACCCTTTTTGATAAGGGACTTTATTCAGAAAGCTAGATTGAATCGATTATTATTCCATTGTTTAAGAACGGTGCCTTAAATGATCCTGGTAATCATAGAGGAATTTCATTGTCTGATATAAGCAGCAAATTGTACAGCTCCATCATTAACAACAGATTTCAAACCAGTTGCTCATATGGTGCTGAGACTTTGGGCGTAGATGAATCTGTTATTCATGTGCAAAAAGTTTCATTCATTTGCTCTTAAGAAAGTTCTGGGGGTTCATATGAAAACACCGCATGAACGTGTTTATGGGGAAACAAACTGCTATCCTATCTTCATCTGTACGGTGCATTAGACACTGGTTGAGGGTGGTCAAAATGGATGACAATAGAATACCACTTAAAGGACACAATACGCCGCTAGGATCGGAATCATGTGGTAAAAAGCGTAGCGTGGCTTGATCTGGCAACCGCATATGGATCTGTACCCCATGAGATGATTTGGCTCTTGAGATGTACCATGTGCCAAAGAACATCCGCGACAAGCTCAAGAAGTACTTCAGTGGCTTCTCAATGCGCTTCTCTACCAAGGAGTACACAACAGATTGGATCAACTTGGAAGTGGGCATTGCAATGGGCTGTGCAATTTCCCCAATACTGTTCGTGTTGGCAACGAAAGTCATCTTGAAAGCAGCAACAAGCAACGCAAGACAAACAGACCTTGGCGATGGATACAAGGTGCCCCCTCTCAAGGCCTTCATGGATGACACTACAGTGATTTCATCCAGAGAAGACGAGACTCATGTGCTGGAGAGGATGGATGATATAGTTGCCTCATCCAGAATGCAGTTCAGTCAAGCCAAAGAAATCATGGAGTCTCTCACTGAGGAAAGGAAAAGTGGCCGAATCTGTGGTATTCAGTGTTGCCAACCAGGCCATTCCGACAGTCACAGAAGAGCCAGTCAAGAGCCTTGGAAGATGGTATGATGATACGCTGAAAGACACACAAAGAGCAAAAGAAACCAAACAGATGTCGGAAGAAGGTTTGGAGACCATTGACCAGTGTGGGTTCCCTGGCAAATACAAGGTCTAGTGTCTGCAGTTCATGCTGATATACCAAAGCTTCTATGGGCTCTCATGATATACGACATATGCATCAGCATAGTGGAGGCAATGGAATCCAAAATCAACAAGTTCACAAGGAAATGGCTTGGTGTCCCACCCTGTCTAACTGACATAGCGCTGTACTGTCGCCAAGAAAAGCTGAAACTACCACTGAAATCAATCCTGGAGGAATACAAAGCAGGGAAGATAAGACTTCAAAGCATGCTGGAGGACTCAGGAGACAAGGTGGTAGAAGAAGCAATCAAGTCCCAGCTGAAGATAGGCAGAAAATGGAAAGTTCAAGAGAGGCGATGGATTCTGCAAAAGAAAATCTCAAGATTAGAGAAATAACAGGACACACACAGACCAACAGACAAGGACTGGGGGTTACCAAAACTGAATGGTGGTCAAAAGCCAAAGGAAAAGCCAAAAGAGACATGATGATTCAGGAGGAGATGAGAAAAAGAAGACCAAAAAAAAAGACTCCAAAAAGCAGTCCAGCAGAGCCAGCAAGGGCAATGGACAACGTGGGAGAATGCACTCCAAAGAAGTCTCGGTTGGAATGACATTTGGCACATGGCCCTGTCAGGATCAGCTTCATTCTCAGATCTGCATATGACCTTCTGCCTCAAATGCAAACCTGGTGAAGTGGGGAAAAACAGACGATCCTTCATGCCCCTCTGCCATATAAAACAAACAGTGGAGCATGTCCTAAGCTCATGTGAAGTAGCCCTGGCTCAAGGAAGGTACACATGGAGGCACAACCAAGTGCTCAAAGAGATTGTACAAGTAGTCTGGGCTAATACCAGCACCATTAAAGGAAAAATCAGGACTCCAAAAGCACCCGCAACATTCTTCACGGCAGGAGGCAGCGAAGCATGGCCAAGAATAACAGTGCCACTCGGAACATGCAGACAGAGTCTGCTGGACGGGGCAGATAACTGGGAGTGCACTGCAGACCTCCCAGAATGAAACGAGAGACCATCAGCAAGAGTGGCATGAGACCAGACATAGTAGTCCACTCTCAGTCAACCAAGCAGCTGATCATGATCGAGTTCACAGCCCATATGAGAACAGAATGGAGGCAGTTCAAATCTACAAGAATGAAAAGTATGCTGATCTGGCAAACAGTCTGAGGAGAGAAGGCTATCAGTCAAAGTCCTCACTGCAGAAATTGGAGCTAGGGGGTTTGCAGGAACTTCTGCATACAGCCTCATGAAACAGCTCTCAGTTGCAGGGAGGGAAAAAAACCAGAGCTCTGAAAGCAATGGCAGAAGCAGCAGAGAGGTGTTCAAGCTGGATCTGGTCAAGGAGGAACAAAAGTGAACTTCATAAGGCTTAACTTTCCTACAAATATCAGGTGTCCCAGTGGCTCAGTGGTTAGTGCGCAAGTCAATAACTGGAAAATGAGCATGTCCAGAGGGTCATGGGTTCGAATCCCAGCCATGGCTCGTCCCAAGATGGGAAAAAACGGGGCAGCAGAGTCATGAACCGGGTGTGGCCCAACCCCCCTAGAGTGTCAGGAGTTAAGGGCCGAAACACTTGCTTGAAGGGGGCTTCTCTTCTGAGGACTCGCTGCTGCCACGCTCTCCACGAGTTTTCTTTCTACTCATGGGTTTCTGGTGTTCGGAAATTTCTGTTTTATAATGGATTTGGGTATGTCTGGGTGTATTAAGAGGTTGGAAATGTAAATGTTTTTGAAACAACTTCAGCAAAGAAAAACTGATAATTGATGGCAGAACTGGCATGAAAATATTCAGAACCGCGAGCGATATTCATATTATAGAGCTTTTATAACATCTGCTACTTGTGCAAAATGTCTCTCACTTAATATTGAAATGCATGCTAGAAGTTACCTGGCAAGATTTAGATTGGGAATTACAGACATGAAAGCTCATCAGTATCGATATGCAAATACTAAAAGCATTGATATGCTATGTCCTTTATGCAAAAACGCAAACAAAGACAAATTGTTGTCCTGCCCTGGAATATTTAATGTATGAATACATTCCTCGGAGTTCCTCTGAAAACCCCTGTTTATTCTGAGCTCCTTGTTCATGGCAAATCAATATGAAGAAGTACTGAAGAGCATATGCATTTACTAATAAAAGGCCTTTAAAAGGCGCACAACTATGGTTAGTTAAATGAATCAAAATGTAGTATTTATTGTGTATATTTTTGTATGTTTATATGCAAGTTTCTTATTGTCAGACTATAATGTGCTACCTTGCTGTATGAAATGTCATTATTGTTATTGTTATATTGCACCCCCAATAGGAGGGGCCCCGGCCTATGCTAGATATTTTTCATTCGTTCGTTCGTTCCTTCTCTCTCTCTCTCTCTCTCTCTCTCTCTCTCTCTCTCTCTCTCTCTCTCTCTCTCTCTCTCTCTTCTACAAATATAACATATAATTTGACATTTGCCAAATGTTGAAATTAGGTAGGCCTTACTAAAAAACCAGATGACTAACTTTTGACTATTGCAGATAATGCTGTGAAGTGCTGATTATAAATCTGTCAGCTTCAGGTACAGAGGCATGGAGACAGACAGTCAGACTCTGTGTGTGTGTGTGTGTGTGTGTGTGTGTGTGTGTGTGTGTGTGTGTGTGTGTGTGTGTGTGTGAGAGAGAGAGAGAGAGAGAGAGAGAGAGAGAGAGAGAGAGAGAGAGAGAGAGAGAGATTGAAAAAAAATATTCGTACATAGGCGATAGCACCGCATGAAGGAGTAAACTGAACAATCTTTGAACATTGCAACATTTTGTTAGTACACACACACACACACACACACACACACACACACACACACACACACACACACACACACACACACACACACACACACACACATGCACACACACACACACACACACCCCCTCGCCCCCCCCCCCCCCCCCCCCCCCCCCCCCCCCCCCCCCCCCCCCCCCCACACACACACACACACACACATGTACTTCGGGATCGTAAGACATCTGAGCAGATCGTAATTTAGACGATTTTAATGAAAATATCGATACATTTCTCAAAGGGCTTGTCACCCACTAGGTCAATCGAAACTGGATGACTGCTTACAAGGTGTCAGAGGTATAAATTGTTTATGTGAATTATTTAGTTGAGGACAACAAAGAAATAAACTTCGAACTTTTGTTCCACAACAAGACCTTATAGACCTTATTATATTTGCCTCTTAAAGAGATAAAAAGAAAAGGGGTTAGCTGCCATCACATATACAGACAAACAGATTACAGGACAATACACAATGCATTTTGACAACTTGGGTCTTCTTCAGGCAACAACAAACAACGTTTAGAACAGTGAAAATGAAGAACGAGAAACCTCTACTATTCTCAATTCGGCGCAAAACGTTGTTTGTTTTTTGCCTGAAGAAAACCCAAGAGGTCAAAATACATTGCGTATTGTCCTTTATTCTGTTTGTATCTGTGGCAGTAACTAACCCCTTTTCTTTCCAAATTTTGCTTCATTTTCCGCCCTCAGTCACTTTGTTTGGAACCTATTTACATCTTAATCATTACGTTTCAGTCTATACGATGAAGTGATAATTTTTCGTGAGTCATGATTAAAGTTTTGAGGCGAGAAGCCTCGACAGCCAGAGGTTCATGCCTTGCATTGCATGATGAGTCACTTGACAACTCCACCCAATCGGTACCAACCACCCTCATGTACAAACTGTACAAAACCAAACAGCAGAAAAGATTCCAAATCTATGCCCACTCTCCCCTCTCAACCCTTCCCCCTCCTCCCTCTCCCATCCTTCTCCCTAATGTGGCGACATGGCATCAAAATTGCCCATCTCTCCACCCCATCCCACCTCTCTCTCCCACCTTCCTCCCTCTTAGAACAGCGTGAACAGCCCAGCTTAATGCCTTGTGTTCCCACAAAAATTTTTCACCCCATGGCTATGTCGCCCTTCTCTCACCACCTTCCTTCCTCTCTCTCACCTAGCACAAAGATACATGGCCTGCTCTTCGATCACCTCCCTCCTTCCCTACTACCCCTTCTTCCCCTCCCCATCTCCACCATCTGCTCACTGACCATCACGGACCATGCACACAGCTGAGGAATGATGCAACTGTGTTTTCCTGTGTGTGGTCAATTAACATTCGTTCTACCGATGCGTGCATGAATTATCGTGTGATGCAAATGTAGTTCCCATTGTTTGCGATTTTTCTGATCCACGATCAGTGAAGGGAGATGACAGACAATTCTCCTCCCTCTCACCATCTTGAGTGGCAGCCTGTATCAAAGGAATAATCTAGAATACACAAACTAGCGTTTAGAATAGGGACACTGAGCTCTTACTCCTCACTTTTCCTCAAGACCAGCTGTAGATCAGAACTAAGTAACAAGACAGATGCCAGGGGAAAACCAGAGAGGGGGCACAGTTATCTCTTCCACCCTCACCCAGTCTGAGTTACTGATTCTCCCAGAAATACCTGGGACTGTGGCTATACCATAAACCATGGCTACGCTACAAACCATGGCTATGCCATAGACCGTGGCTATGCCATAAACTGTGATTACGCTACATACCTTGGGCCAGATAGGTTGTAAAGACACACCACACCCCAGCACTACAGCAACAGGTATACACAAGGATCAGTCACCAGCCACAAGAGATCGATCAACTATCCTCTCAATTGTAAGTTTAGGCTGTTATTCTAATAGGACTTCAAATTACATCATCCAGAGCTTTCCCTCACTTAATGATGAAACAGTGAGAACATGTCTATTGTTATGAAGTTTAACTACTGCACTGGGTGTAAGCAAGGGAAGTTGATATGCAAAAAAGCACGCAATTAAAGTAACATCCACATGTCCACTGTATACGCACTTTAACTACTGCACTGGGTGTAAGCAAGTGAAGTTGATTTGTGGAAGCGCGCTTAACTTGTGTCAAGTCTTTGTTGTTCAATCAGTACTGAATGTTTGAGCTTCTCTCTAATTCTGTCTCTCAGAGCTACAAGTACTTTTAAGAGTGCAAGCCCAAGGAACCTTATCTCAGAGCCACTATTGAGTATTTTAACAGTCCTGTTAACAAATATAAATTTCTTTTGATGACTAGTACCGGAAAGTTGCTCCTACCACCACTAGTAAGAGAGAGGGTGGAGGTGAATTTTTTTTTTACATAGATCTCATAGTGAAAATATTCAAATTCCTTCCCCTATAGGGAGATTTGCAATATGGTGTGTTGCCATGAGAATAACCTCTACGTCAGAGGTGAAAAATGGAATGATCCTCTCCAATGTGTAAGGGATTCTTCCTGATTTAAACCGGACTTCACAAGTCCAGCACTTGCAACTCAGTGCAAACTACTGAATCATCTGTACATGTTTTCATATGTTTTTTACATAAAACATTTTGAACGTTTTATTTTTTTCAAAAAAGCAGAAAAGTGAGGTTTTCGTATTTTTTTTCCCTTCAACCTGTCACTGTTTACAACGAAATTTGTTTTGCTTATTTTCCAAGGAGTTATGGGGAGAGAATGCGTGACGCCTGCATACATTTTCATCATTCTTCCCTGACTTGTTGTGATATCTGAAGTGTAAGTATCAATTCGCAATAACTGTATTTCTCTGGCTGTTTTGGGGAAGTGGGGAGGGTGGTGGACTAAACGTTGCATCTTCCATGATTTAGTCATGGTAACATTCAACCGTGCAACTTTTCCGAACATGCTTTGCAGCAGCTAGTAACTGTTTATACACACACACACACACACACACACACACACACACACACACACACACACACGCACACACACACACACTGGCTTTTTCATATGTTGAAGAAGATGGTAAATAAAAAGACATACCCCAAATTAATTCATATGCCTTAGAATTTATGCTATGTAACTTTAAAAAGTGTAGAAAAAAGTTTTTGAGCGTTAGTAGTCTGAACCTGATTCAAGCAGCTGCAGGTTGAATTAGACATGCAGTGTCTTTGCCATAGTCAAGCCTTTTAATAATCCATTTTCTTAAAAAGTGTTAACATTGTCCACATCTTGTTATACGTATTTTATGTGCATTTTTCATGGAAGCTTAACAGAAAAAATACACACAAGAATTTTGCTACTCCTTTAAATTGAAAACCAATTCCTTTGATATACTGGTTTGGTAAGTTTCTGGGAAGAGCACCAGAACTGAATATCATCGTGTCAGTTTCACCAACAGACAGACTTTTACCACTCTGTGTCCTGCAATAGCCTATTTCATCTAATTAGGAAATCAAACTAGACTTATGGTAGGGGTTGTAGATCAATGGAATTATACAAACCTATTGTAGAGGAAAGAAAAGTTACGTTGAAAATTTGTGCGCACAGCGTTGTAGGGAAATTTCCGAGTTGTAAAGTCACTCGACTTACGACATAAGGGAGGGTCAGTGTGATTATTGTTACAAGGGCTGCTTGAGAGGGGATGTAACTTGCTCTTCCTTGACAAGAGGCCCGTAGCGATCTCAGTTAAATGCAATCTCCTGGCGTAGGGCTATTTAGTTCCCCAATTATCACCCGTCTGTTGCTCCTGGAAGGGAAGCCAGATTGAGACTTCACAGAAAGTTAGGATGGAGGCCAACACCATAGCACACCAGTCACATGATGCAAGCAGTTAATTAAGTTTACTTACAATTTGCACTCTGGTTTGAATAAACATTACAAGTCGCAGATCCATCAAGCACTTTCTGGATGAAACTTGAACAGCTGTGTCTGATGAAATTCAGTGAATGTCCTTTCATTAGTCCAGCCAGCCACATTCAAGGGTGATTTCAATGAAGCCCCAGCTTTGGCAGCAGCACTACAGTTTATGGCACTCATTGAGTGTGCTGTGTATTTTGTGGTATTAATGTCAGAACACGCAAGTGCGTCGCGCCCACCACGTGAAGGTCTGCTTATCCACAAGTGCCTGAAATTTTTTTTGTGACTGAGAAACAACTTTTGTTGGTGTTTGCCTCTGAATTGTCTTTATATAATGGTACAAGTGTTCCGCAGGACAAGATTCTTATACTTTGTGAATGTTCTTATCTGAGTTGGTTCTGAATGTACGATTGGCTTAGCTTTCAAAAAATCTGATATTTTGACACAAATCCACATGATACATATTCACATCACTTTGTCTTTAAAGCGTGCAGGACAGTGCTTCTCTCTGTCGTGTTTAACGGTAATAAAATACAAGTTTTCAAAGTCCATTCTTTCCAGCTAACTCGTTCAAATGGGGATAAGCAATCAAGGTACTCATGCACTGTATTTACATCCCAAGTGTCACTATGCTTGGGTTAAAAAAGTCTGCTTTCAAAGACGAGTTTGTAAAGGACGGAGTGATTACCTGCTAAATATCCTTCTAATAACTACAAATATGCAGATGGGGCACAGCGTGCAGTATTTACAGCACGGTAGCTCGCACTAGCTCAAAAGTTTGCTGCCTGGATAATATCTGGTGCATTGTGTGAGGTTCTGTTCCTCGCTGCATATTCTTTCCACATGGTGAAGTAGGTGTTGTACATTGCATGTGTCTGTGGCTACCAAGACCTGACGATCAGTGTTGCTGCTTGACTGGAGCATCCCTGTCTTTGGTACCACTCTCAGACATTTTGCAAAACATCAACTGAAGGCAGGGGAAAGAAAGAGAGGGTGGGCTCTCCCTGGTTGAGTTGGAAGGGAGAATATGCTGTGCTGCGTTAGTAAAAGTACCAGCCCCATTTCAGCAGTTGTCTTGAACTTTCGATGCAATGAACTGTAAGTGATCTTGAGGCTGACTGATAGAGGAGGAAAATGTGAAGAAACTGAACAATGAATGTGTCTGAGAAGGTCACGGTTTTTCTTTCAGAACTGTTGTACTGGTTTTTACAGCAGAGATCAGCACATCTTATTCATTTAATAAATAGTTTTGTCTGTGCACCAGAATCGGCCTCTTCTTCTGTCTGTCTGCATCAATTCAACAAGAAATTAGGACCAGATCTTCTCAATTTATCCAAAAAAAGCATACCTAGTCACTGTGCAGGCGAAGAACAAGTTTGATTGTCTTCACTGTAACACAGTTATTCCTTTCTGTTTGAGTTTCAGTGTGATTGAGCATGCCGGTCTTAATGGTCCGCTTGCTTGTTTCTTGCTAGCAAAATGTATTCAGAACAATTCCTGTAACTAAATTTACTCTTGACGTTTGTTGAAAGCCTTTGCAAATGAAATGAAATAGATCGTTTCACCAATAAATTAGGAAAAACTTATGTATGTTTACTTCGATCAGTGTTCCAGCTCGCTTAAGGAATAAAGAACAAGACTTTGAATTTTCCTCGTCGCACTTTCTTGACAAACAAGCCAGGAATCTCTCCCAAACTTCGAATTATCTGTTCAGAGCCATCTGACTTTCGATCTCAAGTTCTAGCTGTCTTTGTGCTTTCAGTTGTGGTTGTGACAATGGTGAAGAATGTCAGTGAGAAGTTCTGTGTGGATCCAGTGTTTGTGTTTGTTGCTGTGCCAGTTAGACTGGCCAGTGTGGTTCCATCAGGGACAGTGATCTTTACAAGCTCTCTGTCTGAATATGTGTATGCATGTGGATGCGTGCGTGGAAAATCTGGGAAGCAAGTGAGAAAAAACAAATAGAAATTCGTCGAGTTCCTCCAACCCAACAATTCGTAGGAAATTTGAAGGCGCGATTTTCCATGTAATTTAAATCAATGAACTTCTCAATCGCTCACATTTATTTATGACAGTTAGGAGAATGGTCTGAAAGAGAGTCGTCTTTAAGGAAACCCAGGACCCTAAATACGGCAGAGGATGTTATAGTATCTGTTAGTCGTGGTGGCTACAGTAAGAAACGCTTTTAAAGAAGCTATACATAACGTGTAGAGACCACTAACAACGCATAACTGAAATTGCAAATTACATTTTTCGAACTGGAATTCAATCTCAACATTTAACATACTCCACCCAACATGGAGTGACTTCCACCATAGCACACACACACACACACACACACACACACACACACACACACACACACACACACACACACAGAGAGAGAGAGAGAGAGAGAGAGAGAGAGAGAGAGAGAGAGAGAGAGAGAGAGAGAGAGAGAGGGTTTTTCAAAGGAAAGTGAACAGTTTGTAACTCAAAGTTTTTCATAATTCACGAACTTCCACACTCGAGATGAGTCGCAAGCAGATGAAAGAACCGATACTCTTACATAATAGCCTTAGCGTGAAGGTAAGTCACACGCCTGTGGCTTCAGCACCTCCAGTCAGCTGGCCTTACAGGGCAAGGAGGTGACGAAAGGAACACCTCCCACAGAGGAGAAATGGATCACGACGCCATATCTGGCGCTGACGTCAACCGCTGTAGGCAGAATAGAAGGATGGGACTGAAAAAGCACAGTCCCAGGCTATGTACCAGTTTGTAAACATACATAATAACTACTACCTTTTTTTTCGTCGGGTTTTGTTTGGAGATTGAAGGAGAAGCGCAGTCACTATCAGCTGACTAAAAATACTACAGAATATTTTTTTTTGTGATAAACAATTTTTTACAATTTGAAAAAGGAAAAGGTCAAGGACGCAAAACAACACGGAAATTTTACATTTTACAAATACCACAGGCCATTCCCCACACACTAAAAACTCACCCACACCTGCCTGATATGTAGAAGGTGATAGCAGAGGAGTACGTGTACGGGACCTTCTAGGAAGGAAAGGATCAGCAATATAAAATAACGCGGAATTTATACTTTTACAAATACTCTGGCCTCTTATCCTCACCAATCGTGTTGATGTTTTGTGAAGTAGTACTCAAGATACAGGCGTGGTGATGCAATGTATAAAGGACAGGTGACCGAGTGGGAAGAGCATGTAGTTGAAAGAAAGATCGGATGGAGTGAGATCTGGAAGTGGAACACATGGAGATTCAGCTTTCTTCTCGGTCCACCTATGACGTTCTGCCTTCGCCAGTGAATCTAGTCAGATGGAAGGTCCAGGAAGATGACAAGTGTAGGTGTGGCAAACGAGGAACCATAAAGCACATCCTCTCTCAAACGCCACCTGGCTCTGAACAGATACACCTGGAGACACAACGAGGTGCTCAAAGACTAGTGTTCACCAAGATGGCGAAGGAGCAGGTGGTAGAGGGGAAAATACGCTCCTAGGCCGCAGAAACACGGACTGGGCAAGATCGAGTTTGTGCCGCAAGGAGGCAAGGTTCCTGACAGAAAGAAGGCGAGTGAAGCCACAGAAGGTCAGAGCGGTGGTCAATGGGAGGTAGCAGCAGATCTAGAGGGCTGCAAAAGATTCTTCCCCATCCCAACAACGAAGAAGCCAGACCTGGTGATATGGAGTGAGGAAGAGAAAGAGAGGTGCGCCTGGTGGAACTCACTGTGCCTTACGAAGACAATATCAGCGAGGCACACGGGCGGAAAGAAAATTGCTACGAGACTCTTGTTGAAGATTGCGAGGAGGCGGGATGGAAATTGATCCATTTCCCAGTCGAAGTTGGCTGCAGAGGTTTCATCGCGACTAGCGTCAGAAAATGGATGAGAGTGGCTGGAATTCGTCCGAAGAAAGGGAACGCCAAGACAGAAGCCCTACAGGAGACTCTTGAGAAAGCAAGTCATTGGATCTGGCTGAAGAGAGAGGACACAAGCTGGTGCGAGAGTCCTGACGGTTGACAGAAAAAGCATACAGTCAAACTGGCAAGGAGACCTCACATCGGCGGTCATTATAGCTGTCGAGAGGAAGAGCCCGAAACAGCGACGCATTCTCTCCTGTTGATCTCCACGCCAGAGTCCGGTCTACGGAGTTTTTGACTGTCACGCAGCACAGGTAGCTGTTTTCGTCCATTTACTCAAGATACAGGCCTGATGATGCAATGTATAAACGTACAGTCCGGACGTGACTTACAGCATTTGATGTCACGTGGAAGATTTGTTTTTCACAGCCACACCACAAGTGATGATCCTCGTTTAAGAAAAAGCTTGGAAGAAAAAAAAAAAATCGTAGTACAACACATAGTACAGAAGAAACAATCTTGCCGAATGTTGTGGACTGTGAATAATGATAATTTTGTTTTAAGTAAGGAAAGAGATAAAAACTAGAAAACGAGAAAGAAGAAGAAAGGCTAGAGTAAGAGAAAAAGAAAAAAAAAGGAAAAGAGAGAGCGAGGTGACATTCGAGAGAGAGAGAGAGAGAGAGAGAGAGAGAGAGAGAGAGAGAGAGAGAGAGAGAGAGAGAGAGAGAGAGAGACTGACAGAGAGACACTGACACAGGACACAGGCACATTCATTGGCATTAGCTTTTTACAGCCCGTGTCAAGGGGAAATGTCTACAAGCTATTAAAGAACTATTAGTGACGAGTAGGAATGATGATGAAAATTACTCGATGCATATTCACACTTCAACTACTTTCACCATGAGCCAGTTTCAATTTAAGGTAACACCCTCCATCCATACATCAAAAGTATTTCAATACAGAGAGTCCAACAAAAGTCTGATTTTCTGTTTTTCGTGTTGTTATTACGTCTTTTCCTTCTCTGTTATTTTGTTGATCACAGCGAAATTTTGTTCTTTCTCTCTCTCTCTTTTTTTTGTTTTCCATCCAATACCATTTGGTGGTTTTATTCTTCGTTTATCGTTATCTTGCCTTTTATATGAGTGTTACTCAGATGAGAGCTTTTTGTTCTTCTTGTGATATTTAAAGATAATTATTATAATTTCCCCATTTTCAGATATAAGAATAGCTGATAAAAAATGTCTTTTTTGAAACGTAAAGAAAAATATATTTCAAACGGGAGGATTTGCTGTTTGAAAGATGCTGTCTAAACCATTTTTTTGCGTATCAATATGTCGAAGTATGTGCTTAGATATCACAGGAGAAATTTGTGAACAGTTGTGTCGATAGCTGACGACAGATCTGTGAGAAAAAGCAGCAAATACTTCGTAGTCATCATGAGACGTCATTCAAAATTCCGTGGACAGCAGTTTCTGAGTTATGTCCACCACGGTAAGCTGATTGGTGGAAGCTGAGAAAGACTGTTCTTGATAAGATCTTGGGAGGAGGAGGGGGCGTGGTAATTATTGGAGAACCACTTTGTCTAAAAAAAGTTTTGACAAGAAAGAGAGAGTGGAGATTGTTCAGTTTATTGTAGTCAAGCAACGACATTTACAAAAAAGAGGTTTGACAATTGCAGCTCGGCAGAGGGACTGAACCGCTCAAGACAGAACCGTTATTTTCATTTATTTATTTATTTATTTTATTTTATTTTTTTTTTTTTTTTTTGGGGGGGGGGGGGGGGGACAGATTGCAGGCTGTCAAAATTTTCATGACGAGGAGAGACAGGAACAGAGTCAAGGGCAAGACAACAGGAGAAACGTAAGACTTAATCATAAACTTTTTAGCAACCATTTGGGACTGATGTTTGTATTCCACCATCACGTCAACATTGCCCACAGGGTGGGTCCATATCCATAGTCCCAAAACAGAACAGTGATGGTCGAGTTCATGGCCAGAAAACCGTCATTGTTATATATGAGAAGAAGGGAACATTCGAAAGGCAAGTAATCACGCGTAGACAAAGACGAGGACTTGGCAAAAACTAGCTGTGAAAACTGAAGAAAATTCTCTTCACTAAAAGAAAGCTTGTTCTTGTCATTACCAGATATATAAAAGACTTGAATGTAATGTTTTTTTCCACGATTTTTACAAAACAAGCCAGACAGAATGAAGCTTAGATAAATTTCAAAGATTTGAAAAAGCTAATCATTTTCAGTTGAGAAAACCTTATAATTGACGTGGATAAGCAGACTAATGAAGAAAGAGGACATCTGGTATAATCATTCTAGATGTGGAACATTTAAATTGTTTTGGGTCAGAAGAGTAAGTACAAATCATAACGCCTAGATGTACAAAACAACTCTGGGTTGAACGTTTTGGGTCCTTAAAGAGAACACACCAAGAGCTACTCGATGACTATAGACACTACAGTATCACATTTATGACTGACAGCACACTGAAGGTTGAGACGTAACCAACAGTTTTCCTGTATGTTAATGAGCTTTTGCCAGAATATTTCAGTCGAAACTAGTCTACAATTGTTCAGGTTCTTTCTGATTTAGTATTTTCCTTGTGTGCTATGATTAAAATCCATGTTTTTTTTTAAAAGGATTACCTGATTCACCTTTATTAAAAGATTCTATAAATAAACCAGCCACAAGTTTACCTATTTTCTTACCCCCATGTTTAAAAATTCAAATGTGATATCTTCACTGCCTGGTGCAGATCCCTTTTTTCATTTTTCAATGAGCTGGAAGTTTTCTTTTAGACGGGATATGTTGCTTCATTCAGACGTGTATAATTGTCATTTTCACCGTACACTAAACAGTCACTGTAAACGACACAACAATCGGGAGCAAGGTGGTTATGTTGTTGAGATGACTGAATCCCTTCCTTGGACAACCATAAGCTTTCTACAGAGAATAAAAAGGTATTTTAATGTCAGTCATAGTATTTAAGTAGGGATCTACACACTGCAGAACAATATGGTTACACAAACGGTAATGCACAGATATAAATGTAAACGTTACTGCCTGTTTCTCACTTTCCTTCAAAAAAGACGTTATTATATGTGTGTTTGTTTGTGGTGAATGTGGGGAATGTCAGTATTGTTTGTTCGCTCTTTGTTACTTACGTAGTTTTATTCTCTTTGTTCTCTGCTGCTTTGTTATTGCAAATAGAAAAAGGTTGGAATGCGTGTTATTGAAAATGCCAATGTAACCCAGTACTAGGACGATTCAATCGTTATCATTTTTCTCTCTCCTTTTTTTGCGAAAAAATTCAAGTATGATGATGATGATGATAATGATGATGATGACGATGATGATGATGATCATCATCATCATTATCATCATCATCATCATCGCAGCAAGAACGAAAACACCACCACCACCATCACCATTACCACCACCTCCACACGACGACGACTACCACCAGCAACAATGATAACAATAATAATGATGATAATATGATGATGATGATGGTAATAATAATAAATGATGATAACAACAATAACATCCTTTCTGAGTCTCACATATAAAGATATTACTAGGGTCCATTTCATTATTGTGTCCATGAATTAGAAAAAAAAAGACATGACGTGGATTGATAAAAAAAATAGAAATGTCTTTCTTGCTTTACAGTTCACAAACTATCTCCAGATCGGAGTCTGCAGACATATCGATTCCCATTGATCCAGTGAAAAAAATCGCTTGTGAATTAATTTACCACTAACGGAAACAAGCAAGCGAATTTACGACCTTGACGCAGCCGTCTGCTGACATAACAAATGAGAGCCAGGCGCGAAAACCTTGGTAGAAGAGAAGTCATACAATGTCCAGCATCATATAGGAAAATAAAGTGAACCCATAGAAATAACTCGATTGTGACCCATTTTTGTTTTTTACTGAGTGCTTCTTGTCACAGTAAAAACAAAGGTGTGACTTTTTTTTTGGTGCGCGTATGTGTGTGTGTGTGTGTGTGTGTGTGTGTGTGTGTGTGTGTGTGTGTGTGTGTGTGCGCGCGCGCGCGCGCGCGCGCGTGTTTTCACGACTGTTAGTAACCGGGGTTGTGTGTTTTTATTGTGCGTGTGTGTGTGTGTGTGTGTGTGTGTGTGTGTGTGTGTGTGTGTGTGTGTGTGTGTGTGTGTGTGTGTGTGTGTGTGTGTGTGTGTGTGTGTGTGTGTATGCCTGTGTTTTCACGACTGTTAGTTATGGGGTTGCATGTTTTTATTGTGCAAAAAGAATTATGATAATAAAAAGTGAAGTTGAAGTATTGGTGGACTTGCTAGGTCAGATGAAGTATGAAAGAAAAGTACAATAATTTGAAATTGGAACGCTCAGGTCGTTGTTAAGTAGGGCTGTAGCTTAGTTAAGATTTGTCTGAGGAAAAAAATCCAGCATCATAATTTCACGATGAACGAAAACAAAATACGGCTGAACGGCACTTAATATTAAACACTTTTTATTTAATAAACCGTGCGTAATGTAATTAGTAACGTATCGCAGCAACATTAGATTTTACCTGCAGTCATATAGATAGCGACCAAATGATGGTCGAGATAAAGGTAGACAATGTATCCATGTTTGGGTCTTTGCAAATTTCTTGAGAAGGAAGTGGTTTTGTTTCTTTGCGTAACTACCCGAAAAATCTCCGAAAAAATTCTCGTTGTAAGGAAGGGATACGATGTGTAGATCTCACTGTACGTAATGTTTTTCTCCCAGAACTCAAGTGATTTAATAGATTATTAAAATGGTTGGAGTGGCGAAACAGGCAATTCTCACTTTTGTCGATTATTTACACTTAATCCGCACATCATCATCATCATCATCATCATCATCATCATCATCAACTTATTATCAACTTCTTTTCGTCGTTCTTCTTTCCTCCTCCTCCTCCTCCTCTCTCTTTCTTCTTCTTCTTCATAACCTCCAACTTGAGTTGTTTGTTTTGAAGTCTGGCGACAAAACCTGTTAAAGAACTCAGCACATGAATCGAAAGCGACAATAAATGCTGACGACAACAATCGCTGACGACATAAAGTGTCAAGGAAAGTGGCATAGATTGTCACCAGTGACTTACTCTAATACTGGCAGGTGTAAATTTACTCGTGGATTGATGTTTTGTGTGAATATTCTGACCCTCTGTTTACAGGAACACAAAACCAAACCAAAAAAGTGTCCGGACCGGTGGTTGTTGTGATGCTTCTCCATTGTCTGGCTACATGACGATGAGAGAAAATCTAACCAGAGATGGTCATAAATGGCTATTTGGATATATGGCAGTGCCAACCGGAAATATGTTCATATTTAATATCAAACGATAACATCCCAACCGACTATGTCATTATTTTGTCATTTTATTCGTTTTAATCAGTCTGTCGGTTATTTGAGAGAATTTAGAACTTTAGTTTGCGTATTACTGACACTGAATCTGATTTTGCTCAGGTGTGCGAAGCAGAAAAGTTCAGTATTCAAGTTTTAAGAGAAAACTGCATAATGACATATTGCTTTCAACTTTTCTTTTCCATTTTACATGAAGGTAAAGCCCCTCAAAAAACTGGCCAGTGGTTTATGGAACTGTTCAGTGGAACATTATTCTCTCTTTCACCACCACATGGACTGTAACCTGAAGACAGAGTGTGAGGATGGACGGGATGAAACAGGTCACTGTCCCTTCAGCAGTCCTGAATGCCAGGGAATGGTGGCAGTGTGTGGACGCTGCTACAAGTTTTCCAACAATCTATCTGGATTCCACAATGGCTCATCTGATGCCATTAAAACAGCTAATGATCGTTGTGCTGCTCTGAAAGGTACAGTAAGTATTCCTACGGTCTGTATGACTGGTATAATGCGGTTCTATGTATGACGGGCATGCATTGTGGAAGGCTGCAATATCACTTTCTGGGAGTGTACATAAATGTTATGACAATGCCTGTGATGTACAGACATGTAATTCTGCATGACAGATTAGTGTTGTATCATTCACTTGACATCGAAAGCAGCACTCAATACGGATATATTCTTTGTCCTCGTAAACATTTTCTTTGTAGATCCTATTACGTTGCAAAGTGTTTCATGGAAGAAAAAGAAAAGAACGTTACAGAGTTGTTTGTGAAATCACACCAAAAACAAAACTAAAGAGCAGATACATCACGTAAAGCCAGTCACACTGAACAGCACCTCCCTGGCATCGTCCTGGCGACACGAATTTATGACAGTCCAGCAGGATGGGCACGTGACATACGCCTTTCTTACGCGTGGTCACACATCTTGTCATTTCTCTGGGAATTCATCGTACGTCATCGGCCTACACTCATCAAATCAAGACATTTCGATCCCCACATTTACATGCAATAATGATGTCACCACACTGTCATATACTTTGATATGTAATTTCATATATGATTGTCAGGATAGCAGTGATGAGTCATTCTGTCAACATTCTGTTTGTATTAACTCCTTCACCTGCAGTAATGGTCAGTGCCTTTCCTACAATAAGGTGTGTGACCAAATACCCCACTGTTCAGATGACTCAGAGGAAGCTACATGCGAGCCATACATACCAGTTCATATCAATCACCAATTTTTCCCGTCCCCTGCCCTGATTGATTTTGATAACATTAGGCAGTTTCATTCATTCACAATGCATTTCAATGATTCCTGTCCTAACAGTCACTACCGCTGTCCCGGTGCCTTCAATGACTGTCTTCCTGTCTACACACGATGTAATGGAATGCACGACTGTATGGACCGTAAGGACGAAGATGGGTGTGAGGACATTATGTGTTCAGGATTCTTCAGGTGCAGAGCATCCACAACCTGTCTACACACTGACCACCTGTGTGATGGCTGGCCTCACTGTCCACTGCATGATGATGAAATAGTGTGTGAAAGCAAGTTGTCCTGTGGGCTGTCTGTGTCAAGGTCATAGTTTCTTTTGTCCGCAGCCTTTCTCTGTAACACGGTTTCTTTATATTCGTTCTTTGGATGCTACCAGTTCTGGAATGACACTGTCTGACTTCAAGCAGCACGCTTATCTCATCCATTTAATTCTTGCCCAGTGCTCTTTGTCTTTCGTGCCAAACACTGAACTGTTAAATCTGAAGTTTCTTGACCTCAGTGATAACAAGCTGAAGCAAGTGAACATGACTTCTTTTCTGGGAATGAGAACTTTACAGGCATTGTCTGTGTCCCATAATCCCCTCACCTCTCTTTACCCAGACCCTTCATCTGTTGCCAGACAGAGTGCTCTTACACAGGTAGACTTGTCATTTACAGCACTGACAGTTTTGGACACTCAAGTCTTTTCATCGTTTCTCACATCCAAAAGCTGAATTTAACTTTCACTGCTATACACACACGATCAGTCCCAGTGGATTTCAGTTCACGCCTCAATTAACTGAACTCCACATGGAGGGAAGCTCAGTGACCAATTTTCCACTTGACATGCTTAAAGGTCTCTTCCGTCTGCACACCATTTCTGCAGAAAACTATAGAATCTGCTGCAGACAGATACTCCCAGGTCACTTTCATGACTCATCTTGTGATGCTCCAAAAGACGAAATATCTTCATGTGAAGATTTATTACAGTCATGGTCGTACCGTGGGTTTCTGTGGCTAATCACCTGTGTTTGTCAGTGACTGGTAACGTCTTCTGCTTCTGTGCGCGTGTGTTTGTACGGAGCATGGCTTCTCCAGTGGATACAGTGTGTTTGTCCTTAACCTTACACTGGCTGACCTTTTGATGGGAGTCTACATTGCTATGATTGGAATCGCTGATGAAGAGTTCCGTGGCAAGTATCTCCATCACGATGACACATGGAAAAACAGTGAGGCCTGTAAGGTGGCTGGTTTCTGTCTCTATTGTCTAGTGAGGTGTCAGCTTTGATTATTTGTCTGATTACACTGGATCGTTTTATTGTCCTTCGTTTTCCATTCACGGCCGTTCGATTTGAGAGAACATCATCAGCAAGGGTCGCTTGTCTGCTGACTTGGTGTGCAGGTTTGGTTCTGGCTTTACTGCCTTTACTCCCAGTGACGTCACACTGGAAATTTTACAGCCAAACAGGCATCTGCATTCCACTGCCTGTCACGAGACAAGACTTTAAAGGAAGATTTTATTCTTTCAGTGTTCTGATCATCCTTAATTTTATTCTGTTTTTGTTTATTTCTGCTGGCCAAAGCTTCTATTTACTGTTCAATACAGAAAAATGCCTTCAAGACCAACACGTCCAATCTGTCACGGGACATGGCCATGCCCCAGCGTCTTATCACTGTAGCAGTGTCAGATTTCATGTGCTGGTTTCCCATTGGACTGTGTGGGATGCTGGCATTGGCTGGCACTCCCATTTCTGCAGAGTGAATGTAGCTCTAGCCATATTCATATTACCTCTGAACTCCGCTATCAACCCCTTCATGTATACCTTCAATACAGTGGCAGAAAAACGGAGAAGATCCAACGAAGCCAAACTTTTACACTGGCTGGAATCTCAGTGTGACTCTAATGTCGAGGAGCAGGTTGCACATTGAAGCAGAGCGTGTGGCGAAGAGAATGATCATGTCGACCGAACGTTGACCACTTAATTCTAATTTGAGACCATTAAGTATGTACAGAACATTGCCAAGTATGATTTTTCATGATAAGTCTCTCTCTCTCTCTCTCTCTCTCTCTCTCTCTCTCTCTCTCTCTCTGCTCAATCACTGATTGGATGCTATTTCATGCATGAAAAAGTGTGAAAAAAATATAATGTACTCATGCGGTCTATGCATGTGGACCAGTATAGTACACTTATAATATGTGTTTTTTGGCGGTGGGAAAGGGGGGGTCGGGGGCGGAAAATGGTGTTAAAGTTGCCTTTTTTCATATCCCTCATTTTTTCATGTTAGCTTTTCTTTTGCATATTTCCCCTTTTGTACAATCTCTCTCTCTCTCTCTCTCTCTCTCTCTCTCTCTCTCTCTCTCTCTCTCTCTCTCTCTCTCGATTCTCAGAAAAAAAATATTAAATCCTATTCTTCACTGCCTTCTTGTTCACATTTTCATGCCGTGATATATTCGTATCAGCGTGTCAGGAATGCAAAGTGAAATAGTTAGGTTTACTTTTTTGACCAAGTGGATTATTTGGAGTTAAACAAAATACCGGATGATTGAGGCATTGCCCCTACGGCCTGAAACGACTACAGGGACATTTATAGAGATAGTGTAATATCACGTGGGACTTACTATTTCCCCATGCATCCCACCCCTACTCTTGAACTGACGACGAGTAATGACCCCCCCCCCCCCCCTCCCCTTCTCATGACTCCATGACTCCCACTGACCATGAGCAAACATGTGAACACACTATTGATATATCCGATACAGGGTTTTTGGTTTCTTCCAGACGTGCGTTCGCTCGTTACTGTAAATCAGCAGAGGCGCCCCTGCCCATCTCAAGGGATGTCCCAGACTTTGCTACATATGTCCACGAGGGAGCAGCCCGCCTGTCTGTGGAGCATCGGGTCCGGAGGAGGGGATCTCCAAGAGAGGGGTCAAGCAGTGCTAGTACTTTCTCCGCTATTGCTAGCAGCTGAGTGGACCCTTGTGTCAGTGTGCCTGTGGTGTGAGATGATGTAGTGGGGGCTGTCCCACCTCGTTTAGGAGCACTCTGCCAGTGGGCAACAAACTATCTGTCTTCTTTACTTATGTTTTTAAAATTTATCTCTATGTACTAGTACTATTAATGAAATGGTAACCGTGTTCGTTAGGATGTATGCCCTGTTTGTGTGTTAGTCGTATTTCTGACTTTCTTTCTTCTTTTGGGGAAGGGGTATTAGTAATGGTGGGTTAGGTATTTTGGACTTGCCGGGTATCCCTGAGTGTTCTATGTTTATTATCGTTTTTTTCTTTGCTCAGTAAGGTAGCTGTCTCTTCGTAAGGGTCCATTCCTCTTCTAAACCCCTCTTTTCTCCGTACACTCTGTCTGCTCTCCCTCTTACGTGAAAGGCTTCAAATCCCAATAGGCATGTGAATGTATATGTGTGTATAAAGAATAAAGTGTTGTTTATGTCGTATACTCTGGCTTCTGTGGTGACTTGTGAGCGTGCGACCTAACTCCCGACTCTGTGGTCCCGTTTTGAACCCAACACCAAGCGTTGTCAGATATAAGTGCTGACAGCAGCTAAGAATTATGTAGCACAGATTTCAGTTGGATCTTCTAAGAGATGCAATCTGCTAATGACTGACATAACAACAATGCATTGAACAAATGGTAGTAAGGAAAAAAAAAGTGCAGGCCCACAATTCCTCTATCATGGTAGCAATGACTGACGTGGTAAAGATTAAAAGGAGGGGGAGAGGGCAGCATGATAGAAAGAAATCAAAAATGAAAAACTAGGGCCTCAGACTACTATAAGTACAAAACTTCACTCAGCTTATGAGAATCATCATAGTCCATCCTAAGAACAGAACCATTTGATCGCCTGCTCAAAGGCCTTACTTCCATCCGCTGATTCAGACTCATTAATGAGACACAGCTGATACTATCAGTGTTCCCTTGGCATCAAATGGAGATATATCACAGTCTGTAGTTCTCGGGTATTGTCACCACTAGCAGTTTGAAGGAGAGAATCCAACGCCACCCTAAAGCACCCAATGAAGAGTAGGAAATAAAACGAAAACAATTCAAGATCTGTCTTTGACACTTCTTTTTAAGCCAAAGGGGGGTGAGAATTAATGCTCCCCCTCCCCCCTGCCTGTGAGTGCTCTCTTCGTTTTATCATCCTCAAAATTAGTGTCAATATGACGAACACGTGACGGTTGTTTGCTCGGTAAGAGAGCTCATGACGCTGGATACTGAGCCCTGGCCACATGCAAGTAGGTACAATTTCCATAGAAACACAAGAAAAATTCTCCAAAATTGAGTAGATCACTATGCATAAATGAGAGAGTGCCTTCAAGAAACAAAGCAAATATTTGTGCAACAAAATTTGTGACACTTGTCGCCATTACAAAGAGCATGAATGCTGGTGTCACCCTGGGCTTGCAGAAAAAAGAAAATTAGACAGCATTTGAAACGTTGTTTGTGTTTGAATTAGTACACTTCATGAAAAGTGACATGTTAGTCAAGAACCAACATGAAAGCTTGTTAAAGAAAAGAAAGTGGTGTTGCTGACCATATTATGAGGAAAGACCATTCTGATGACTGAGAACTTTTTTTTACTTAAACATGATCTCAACTGAAACAGTTTAGGGGAATGACAGACTACCCCGAATGAGCAATACTGGCTTCGTCATTTGGCAACAATCTTAACGAACTCAGTAGCAGGACTGATATGCAAAATGTCAACAGGAATATGTAATATATAAAATGTAATATATTTTGATTTTCATTTTCCAAATTCTGTTTCAAGCGGATATGTGTATTTAGTGTGTGTGTGTGTGTGTGTGTGTGTGTGTGTGTGTGTGTGTGTGTGTGTGTGTGTGTGTGTGTGTGTGCGCGCGCGCTCGCGCACACGTGCGTGTGTTGGTTAGTGCGCATCCTTGTATGCATGTGTGATTCTGCAAGAGCTGACATCTTACCCCTTGGCCCCTTCTGCTCCTTCCCCATACCCCCTTAGTCGTAAGATCAGTCTTTATTTTACAGTTGTATCGTTAAAAAGTGTACATAACAACACCGTTTCACATTCTCTTTTTCCATACCAAATAATCTTTTTATATACCACCGTCCCACACATTACCAGCGGTTTTCGGATCGCTTTCACTTTAAATGATGATGATAAGATAGTGATATGCCCATCCAAAACCATCGACGCCACCCTTGCACTCCGCCATACCGACCCAGCAGCCTCCCCTCCCCTCACACGGAAATGGAAGTCAGTTCACTTCTATTTCTATCCATCATATACAGAGAAGGTTTTATGTTCGTAAAACATTGAACAGTGCATTATCATCCCCTTTTGACAGAGACATCCTCTTTCCCCCCTCGTCCTCGTTCCCCTTCGACAACAGTCTGCCCCCACCCCTCACAAACATCCGTCCCTCACTCCCCAGTATTTAGGTTTTCAATTGGATTTTAAAATACTAGTCCTCTCTTCACATTCCCTCGGTTTAAAAAAAAAACATCTTCTTGCTTATCTCTTACCCTGGGGATTGAAGATTACCAATCAATCGATTGATTGATCAATCAGTCAATTAGCCTAAATTGTAACTCACTCACTCACTCACTCACTTGCTCACTCATTCATTCCATCTCTGTCTTCTCTGTCTGTCTGTCTGTCTGTCTGTCTGTCTCTCTTTTCAACTTTCCAAGCGTTAGAGGATATTGTATATCCCGCAGCAAGCAGATTGAAGCTAGAACCTTTAAAGCTAGAACAAGTGTTCAGTGAAAGGGAACGTCTTGCGCGTACTGTAAGATGGACCTAAGGTGCTGGCAGAATTTTCAGTCAGTGCTTACAAACATCATTCTTTAAAAGACCATTCTACTTTTAATTCTGCATATCAATATGTAGGAAACAAAACAAAAAAGCTGGGGTTCACTTTGTTCAGTGCAATTACAAAGTCATTTGATTCTAAGGAACAGGCAATGTTACAGTTTGAGGCAGAAATCTGAGCTTTTGAGAAAGGTGTGTTTACTGCAAAAGTACCTCTGTCGTGATGAAGTACTTCCTAGATGTAGACATCAGGACGTTAAGATTTCTTGTTTAAAGTGAATTTGATAGATACCCTATATCGTTCACTTTATATTTGAAATGCATACAATTCGGACTGATGGTATGTAGAATAGAGAACACATGGTGCCCTGTAACGTGTGCAGGTGCTGCTGAGTTTAGATAGTAATGGTGAGAGTGCATGGGATTCCAATGGTTGGCAATGTTTAAATTCTTATAGATTTGGGTTTGTGTGGGATCACTATGGTGTATGTCAAAGTTGTTTACGTGTTCAGACAGAGGGACGTGGATTGTAAGATGATAGTATTTACATGACCTTATCCACTGTATTCTCTCTCTCTGTCTCTCTCTCTCTCTCTGTCTCTCTGTCTGTCTGTCTGTCTGTCTGTCTCTCTCTCTCTCTCTCTCTCTCTCTCTCTCTCTCTCTCTCTCTCTCTCTCTCTCTCTCTCTCTCCTTTATTCTGGGGACTTCCATTGTTTTGTTTTCCTCAATTTTTTTTGCATTCTCAGGTTGGGTTGGTGCCTACGGTTGGCTTTACGTTATGAACCTCAGATGTTTTTCCCACGCTGAGTTTACTGTTTGGCCAATTCTAATTCATACATCAATACACGGTGACCAACAGTTTTTTCTTCAGGGTTGTGATTTTCTGTTTTAGACGTCCAGTGTCTTCCTTTATTTCTCCCGATCATTTCTTTGCGGAGCAACAGAATGGAACAGCCGTGACCTCACTCAGTTGGTGTTATGACAAAGAAGCAAACTCCTAGTCTTTGACACTTCAAGGCACTAACGCCGCTGACAGAAATGCATGGCATGGCAAGAGACTGGTTCTACGCATTCGTTGAATCGATCCATACAGAGAAGAGGTCGACTCTGGTGGCAAGTTTAAGTTTTCTTCCCAGCAGCAGAGTCGTAAATCAATCTTCATATGACAGTTGCAACAGTTCACAAAGGCAGACGTATCTTTCAGCTCTAACAATACTCAATGATCACTGTCTTCAATTACTCAATGATCACTGTCTTCAATTAGTCTATCTTGTCGTATCTCTCTCTCCCCCTCCCCTTCCCACCCCACCACCACCGCCCACAGCCATCCCGTATAAACATAGACGTAAATTTGAGAGTTGCAGAAACGTGGCATTGCGAAGCCAATGAACGAATACGGAATATTTCAGAACGTTCAATAATCATTACATGGTATAGCCCATCAATAGACCTGGACCCTTCTGCAAAGTTAGGCAACCATGATGTCATTTAGCCAGTCAAAATACTTGAAAGATGATTGAAAGTTCAAGAACACTGACGTAGTACTCAATGCACGAAAGAGTATTTTGTGGAAGCTTTATTTCGCTTTCAAGACCATTCTGGGACTCTACAGACACTTAGCGAATTATTACACCATCTGCGAATACAGCATATAGTAAGCGAACATCACAGGGAACTAAACGCATCTTGAGCAAAGTTTCATCTGTTTGCAGCAGTTGATACCTGGGCCAACTTGTGCTACCTGAGCTCAGAGAACTCTGTCTGAGCTCAGAGAACTCAATCGTATGGCGTACACGGCTGTTATACGTCGTTTTCTCGAGACCCAAGTCGCAAAACCATCTTCTAACAATCACTATCTGTTCAATTCGTGTTGTTCAGAGCCCTGCCTATCGCAAGAAATCTATGCGGAATCTACTAAAAGCCATCCGCATACCTGTCATCAAGTGCCTTTGTCAAACCATCAAACTCGATGTGAAATTCTTGGTTCTATCTTGGCACGTGTACTATGGCTAGCAGATACCAAACCCTATGTCGTTGTGGCCATGGCTGCTCGACAGCCTCACTGAGATTTAGGGACAATGACGTCTGTTATGGCCCTGAGGCCAGACAGAACCATCCCCATCACCCTCCCATCCACACCCCATACCCCAACCTCCATGCACACTACTACACAGACAAACTTACATCAATACATAGCAGTTAGAATTTAAGACATAAATAATTAGCACGGCGTACCAGCTTTCAGCCCTACTCCTCCCATGCCTCTTTCCCTTCCCATATATGCACATAACGCATGTATCTCTGGCGAAAGAACACGTAGTCTTAAAGTATGCCACTAAAGATGCGTCCATGTGTTTTATTTTTCAAACTTATCTAGTGACTGAAAAGGGGCGTTGGCGATGGAGAGTTTAAGATGTGCACACAACATCAACATCAACCCACTGGAGCTGAATCGTCCCGTGCTTTGACAGCGAAGGATGTTAGGTCAGGAGAAACCGTCGTCATCTGCACACGTTGCTTTCCCGATCGATGCTGCCAAACAAAATTCTCTCCATTGTCGTCGCATATTTATAAAATATATTTACGCCTCTTAAAAAAAGTATTAACTTTTTATCATATATTAATGGGAGAGGTAAAACATGAACTTTGTCTTCTGCGCGCTATCGAATACCTTTTAGCTTACAGCAAAACACTGTCGAAATGTTATAAAATACAAGTTTGACTGCATTATACAAGCATGTTTGACATTTTGTTTCTTGAGGTCTTTACGTCAAAAATACCATCCATGTTACAAAAGAATAACTTTTATCCATTAGTCAGGACTTAACATTTCGCGTATAACGTGAACATATCCATTAAAATGTAGAAGGAAGGAAAACGGGATAAGTTCGTTTTAGAATGACATTTGTGTAGGTACGCCAGGTTAGGAAAACACATTCCCAAGGATGATGAGCTTATCTTGTCGCTGAATTCAAACACACAGAGGTTCAGGTCATCATCAGGGTTTCTCTATGTGTGAACGTACCAACAGAACTGACGGCAGTACCAAGGCAGTCCTTTGCTAACATAAGTGTTACGGATGGTGTGTGTATTACCGTCTGACTCTCGCGTTCAAAAGTTTGGATGCGTGTAACGATTCTCCCCTACACACACCCACACCACACGAGTATGGACAGCGAGGCAACACGTAAATAATTATTGAGTTTGTTTTCTTTTATATGCTGCATGAACCATGAAAACATTATAACACATATCACCATAAATCATTAATATGAATTTACATGCACAAAATCAATACACACCACCACACAGCGTGCAGATCAACATTTCACATCAATTCAGGTATGTAACAGCACAGAAAGCTTAACCGTCGCTCTTACAAAATTGTCACATCATTTTTTTTTTTCTGACACAGTCCTCGCTGGCACCGTCAGTAGTGTCGCAACAGACACAGTCCACATACTTGGCTGCACAGAGCCAAGTCACAGTCTATAGCAGAGCCGCTCACGAATACAGTCCCAAGAGGTGTCCCAAGGGCACTTACACACAGCAGAAAATCACGTCGGACTACCGACCTGGCGGTCAGCCTCTCCACGTCGACGTGACGGAGAATCTTGAGGCCCTTTTCACACATATACACTACCGACCTGGTGGTCAGACTCTCCACGTCGACGTGACGGAGAATCCTGAGGCCCTTTTCAACACATATACAATACTGATCTGGCAGTCAGACTCTCTCCACGTCGTCGCGACAGAGACAGCGGCTGGGGCACGGGCTGCACCCCCACACCTGATGATAATCCGTTCCAAGCCGGACTCAAGGGCCTCACCGACACCTGGGGAATTGATTAACTACATTGGTTACCTAGCCTACTACCTATATATTTAACGCCTTTGTCTTGTCACTACCAGTTACTCTTCACATGACGCATTTCTGTAGAATTTGAGGGGGAAATACCCATAATATAGTCTACTAAGTTTCAATAGAAAAATTCCTCGATTAGCACCATGAGTGATTACATTGATTAATACAGCAAAGATGATCTCACGTAACCCTTTTATAGGTACCAATAATAAAGTTATTACAGACAAAGGAACGATTTCCACTTGTCCCTTTCTATCAAGAAAAGAATGGTTTTACTTTTCCACATCATCATCACTTGACGTGTCCACAACAGGGATCAGACTAGATTTGCCAACAATTCATACACACACACAAAAATTCATTTCTCACTTCCAGAGCTCACAACACTCTCATCATTATCATACTTTAGGGAAAAGATAAACAACGTTTTTTTTAACATAATACATTGATTTAATCTGACCACTTTTCCCTAATCACATATAAATATATATATTCTCTTTCCATTCACTCACTCCATTCTTCTCATTCACCTCTCGACTCACACATACACTAAACACAACTTCCTACAGTCACCCAATGTCTCATACAGTCTCATCAATCACAAGATCAATCAGGTGAACAATGCAATATTTTAGCCCTTCACTAAGAACTGAAAAATTCACGACCAACAGTGGGAAAAAACCAACTCCATTAGCACTAACCCAAACTTTCATTTAACAAGTCACATGCCTGATTGCTACCAAAACTAAGCTGCCAGTCTCTTGTCGGCACCGTGGGATGTTTACAGGCCGGAAAATCTACAGAAACCGAAAGGAAATCTCGCTCACTTGACTGACAACAAAACGCAGGAGAGAAGCTGTCAGGTAAACAGGTGAACAGGCAAAATTTCGCCTCATCAGAACTGTCCCCACAATTTGGGACCGGAAAAAAAATGGTCCATCACAATAAGGTACAGGACATAACTCGATGTGCCTTGGTGCAGGCTGTCTGGATTCCTACCAAGCATGCGCTGTATGGCATCACCAATGCCAGGCATTCTAGGAGAGTCCCATTAGCCTTCCTAGCGCAGTTAAAGGTAACCTTTCGGTGGGTTGTCACCTGTAAATCTGGTCTCGCTATGGCTGTGATGTCAGTCTGGTCACACACACACACACACACACACACACACACACACACACACACACACACACACACACACACACACACTGACTGACTGACTGAAACCATTTACTGTCAGATTAACATAGTGTTGTACTGACAACACACACACACACACACACACACACACACACACACACACACACACACACACGCGCGCGCGCGCGCGCACACACACACACACGCGCGCGCGCGCGCGCGCACGCACACACACACACACACACACACACACACACACACACACACACACACACACACACACACACACACACACACTCACTTACATCCACATATTACACTTCACTTGTGTGCCTACAAAAGTCTGTCAAGTGATTAGTGCCTTAAGAGGTTCGTCTTTATGTGACGTTTTCCTGTTTCCTGCAGCTATTTTTCCTCGGACTGTTCTTCCTCTCAGTTTTGGTGACTTTTTCTGACATCTTTGCATCGCACATTTGATGTAGTAAACACAGGAAAAAAAAATCTAAAATTTGTGCTGGGGTGGGGGGTGGGGGGTGGGGGGAGTCGGGGGAAGAAAACAGAAGTGGTTACAGAGAAAGGAAACATTTTTATAAAGACGAAAATGCTTTGATATTAATTCATCTTAAGACCATGCAGACCATTCTTTGACATTTGAAAACGGAGATATAGGCTTAACAATGAGATCTCTGACCTTTCCCCTTAGACTCGCCAGTGTTCCCTTCTCTCTCCTCTCTCTCTCTCTCTCTCTCTCTCTCTCTCAGTCTCTCTCTCTCTCTCTCTCTCTCTCTCTCTCTCTCTCTAATGGTTCATTAGATTGTTTAATGATCCTGGATGTTATTATTCCCTCTAGTGTAACGGGAAATAAAAACAATGTATCTCTAACAGTAAAGGTAAGGCAGCTGAGTATAATAAATCATAATGCGTAAGGATTATTACTATTGTAACCAACGGATGTTTACTAACGAAACTGTAACATTACAGGCAAAGGAGGTGACTTTGATAACTTTTTAAGTGTTAATAATAATAATGAATACTTATATAGCGCCTATTCTCGGCTAGAGACCAAGCTCTAAGCGCTTTACAATCCACACTCGTTTACACAACGGGCTGCCTACCTGGGTAGTGCCGACTGAAGAGCTACCGGCTGGCGCTTCATTCAGTCGTTTATCGTGACATCCAGTCAGTATCGTTCAATATCGTTCACACTCAGTTGTCTTACTTCCTTCACCCTTTCCCTTTCGTAGCATCAGAGGCAATGAAATAGCTTTTGATGCATTTATAATGGTCAGATTGCTTCTGTTCCACAGAGTGTACTAGAAACATTCGAGGGAATGTAGTCGACCATCATAGATTTGTCATTGTCAAGTTACTATTCCCACTAATGCAACTGTAACATTAGACCCAATGCACTTGGTTATTATGTATATTTTTTACTTATTAGGGAAAATCTTTTCATACGAAGATGACTGTGGCATTAGAGGCAATGACATAATTATCACCGATTTTGAACATCATTACACTCACCAATGGAACTGTAACATGAAGGCATTACCACTGACTTTGATTTGTATGTGTGATAAGGTTTGTGTCCATCAAGGAACCAGAGGAAACGGTGAACATTTTCAATGACGAATGAGGAATTGGTCATTGAAGTCTGATGTTGCACTTAATTTTCAGGATCCCTCCAGCCCAAACCTGAAGCATTGGGTTGGGGTAGGAAGAGTGGGGTGCGTGGAAGCGAGGGGAAGGGGGGATGAAGGAGTATCCAATGCAGAGAAAGAGTAACAGTAACATTGCCTGAGTGAGAAAACAAAAAAGAGATTATAGAGTTCAAAACAGACCATAATAACTGACACCAGTTTTCCCAAAGTTTTTTTTTTCAAAACAGTATTTTAGTGACCATAAAACCAGCATTAGCCTACTGTGTTGATTTACTTAGAGTCGCGTTCATTCTAGTGTAAGATACTGTGAATTTTCTTATTAACTGAAATAAGTTATAAACCGGTTCGTTTTGAGCACTGCCCCCCTCCTTTAACGCAGCGATAAAAACTGAAGAGGTGACCGCCCACTGGCCGGTTCATCTCATTGATTTCCTTGACATACACGCTTATTCCCTTGTCTACCACGCTCTACCTCCCCTCCATCTATCACTCTCTTTACACTATATTCTATGCACTCCAAACGCACCATTACAACTTGTTTATTCAGTTACTCCTCGTTTAAAGCCTGACTTTCCTGACGCGCCAAGTCGTGATTTAAATATTTTTACCACTTTCTCTTCTTGTGCCTGCTGCCGTTGCTGCAAGGCCACATTCCACAGGTACAGAAAGGGGCTAAGAGCGGAGCTGAGAGGTAGCACAAACACCACCATAGCGCCATGCATCTTGTTTAATGCATGAACACCATTTGTAGCCATCATCGTTACCAAGCCTAAGGTAAGCCAGGTTACACTGTTCGTGGCTGCCACTTTCCGCATCAGGTGGACTGAAGAATACACCGATCTTGTAATGGGATCAAGTCTGGCTCTAAATATGGGTGCTTGTCTGTAGATGACAACTTGGCTTACAGTGATTGGTAAGCAAATCATGAAATTGATTACTACAACCACAGTGAACCACCGAAACTCGTCGTCATTATTTGATTGATCAAATATCGCTAGGCGGCATAGCCCAGACTGACCCTTAAGACCCCAGTGTGACAAACCAGGAAGAAAGGGAACTAACGACAACAGGATTCCAACACACCACGCTGCTAGGCAGGCTGATGTCAGAGAAGCTGTCTTTAGCCGCCACGAGTCCTTCCCAAAGCAAATGACGGTGACGTGATCCAGGGTGAGAAGCCCAATGATCAAAAGGGACGTCTCACAGGACATATAACAGAAACCCCGCCACTTTACAGAACAAGCTGTTGGTCCACATCTTTTCAAAGTGGATATAGCGAGCATCAAATATCTCATTAGCTATTGTAACAATGATGACGTGATATCCAGTACAGGATTCAGCAAATATCAAATTAGCAATCATCAACGAATTGCTTTCAAAAAGCCCCTCAACTACAAAGACACTTGATAAGCAAATCAAGTTTCCGAAAATGGAGCACAAACTGACCACCCAGAAGAAAGCTCTGTACAGTTCAGTTGGCATCAGCTTCGTGCAAGAAGGAAGCATAGCATGGGGAGCTGAACACTGTATTTTACCCGAGTGTTTCGGAAGTATGTTTTCGCAACAAAACCTGTAATTTGATGTTAATATGTTTTGTAAATGACCAGACCCTGAAAACAAATCCAAAGCGAAATCTTGAATGGGGTTAAATCTCATGTCCACTTTATGCAAATAAGGCACAGTTTTAAAACCTAATGATCCAATGGTTTTTAATGCACCATGGGACAGATTTAAATATTTCATTAGGGGTAAATATATACATAATTCACCTTTCAATGCGTTCAGGTTTGTGTCCGAAATGTCAATCCGCATCAGTGAGTAATGAACTTGTTTTATGAATTTGTTCGTTGTGTGTACGATGGGATTTCTTGCTAATCGTACAGCTCTTAAATTTGATAGGTCCAACAAAGTTGTTGTATCAAACAATATCAAATTGTTATCAGCGAGATCAATGAACAGTAGGTTGGGAAGTTTTACTCTTGAAAAATTGGATACAGAACAGAAGGACATCTTCAGATGGATAAGATAAACATTTGTGGTAAAATGACTCAGTGACATTGCTGATCCTGAGGCATCAACGTATCGGAGCAGTGGGAAAAGATGAGCAGGAAAGATGTTCCTGCACAGGAACAAGTGACCTTGACAGACACAACCTTCAGGACAAGTCAGGTCACACATGAGTTCATCATCCCGTTGTGGACACTGACCCCACCCATCACACAGATGATCTCCATGCACACATATTCTGGAATTTTGACACTGGTACAAAGCAAAACATGATTTTCTGTCACAGTATTCTTCATCT